>CAUYRT010038219.1:0-29990 GCA_963574885.1 Lepilemur ruficaudatus | reverse complement strand
AGTTGCCTTCAATCCTTGGTGTTTTCTTAGTTTGTAGCTGCTTCAGTTCAATCTCTGAGCCTGTAGTCATATGGCTTTCTTCCTTCTGTGTGTCTTTGATTCTATATCCAGATCTCTTTTTTCTTTCTCTTATAAAGACACTGGTCATTGGATTTAGGGCCCACCCTAATCCACTATGACCACGTTAATTACATCTGCAATGATCCTATTTCCAAATAAGGTAACATTCTGAGGTCCCAGGCAGACATGAATTTTTGAGGGATACTATTTAACCTAGTGCACACTCTTAGTTGTTTTGTTTTCATTAAATGACCTATGACATTCATTATTATTTGTTATAGAAGATACATTTGATTAGGTTATCTTATATTGGAAAATAGTTACAAAACAGTGTTTATGTTCTTCTGGATCCATGGTATTTGAGTATTTCAGATACCTTGGAAGTTAGACTGTCCAAGCTCAGCACCTTGAATTTGGCCCATGGTCAATACATTGGTGACCATTTCCATCACCATTGTAGTCCTTCATAACTTAATGATAAGAATATGAGCCATGAGGTTGGTGTTAGGGTGCGAATCATTTACAGAGTGATCCTAGCTAAGGGGCTAATATCTGCAACTTAGCATGTCTTTGTCTTGCTCTGTTTACCTTTCACCATCATGTAAATATTTAATGGGGAAAATTATACATAATAAAGAACTTATGAACTTAAGGACTCAAGAAGATTTTAGCATATACCCCTCATAAATGTAATGCTTTTATATACAAATGTTTACATTTAGCCTTCGGTAAACCAATTCCCTACCTCCATGTATACCAAAATCTATGCATGCTCAAGTCTTGCAGTCAGCCCTGCAGAGTCTGCTTATATGCCAAGTTGGCCCTCTGTATGTGCAGGTTTTGCATCCTGTGAATATTCCATATTACATCTGCATTTGGTTGAAAAAAATCCATGTATAAGTGGACTCATGCAAGTCAAGCCCGTGCTATTCAAGGGTCAACTGTATTACACTTAGCCAGGAAGAAAGAATAACAAACTGTTACACTCTTAAAAATAGAAATGCATTATTAGTTTGCGGTTATTTGGATAAAGCTTAATTATTGAGTAAAAGGACCATTACTTAAAAATTTCACACACACTTTTCACAACATTTTATAAACATTGTTCTGTCTTACTGAAAACCAAGAGTAGAGTTATATCAGAAGACACACTGTAATATCCTATAGGATTGCCAGAGTTGGGCCTCAAATTAATTTCTGAAGTTTCTAGAAGTAAATCAAAGCTAGAAATCCGATAAACTCTACCACATTCACAGTGACCACAAAATTGAAAATATACCCTTTGCCTGGGACCCATAGTTACGCTTGGCCCTAGAGCCTAGAACTCTACAGTATGGTTAATTCAGTAATGAGTTTTACAGCTACCTCATGGAGCACACCTCTGGGAGATTAGGACACCTGATTTCATAAAAGCATCAAAATACCATTTAGAATATTTATAGAAATGGAAGCATTGCATAGGCAATCTTTTGGATCCAGGATTCTGCTAAGAATTGGGAAGCTGAGTTTAGGGTCACATTCCTTGGCATTAACTATTTTTCAGATATAATGGGTTGTAGATTAAGTGATGTGAAATGTGAGTAAATTTCAATTTGTTGTGCTAAGTATACACTAATATCAACACATGACTTCATTAAAAAACAAATGGCACTGTGGAGGGATGGGACATGCTTGAAAAGTAGTTGGGGAGCGGAATTAGGGGTCTAAATAGGGGAAAGGAATTCCTCTAAAACTGATTTATGTGATTAAGTGTACATCTCGGTAAATTCACTGAAAATCATTTAATTGTACACTTAAAATGGAGTAAAGGCATGATATGTAAAGTATACTTCAATAAAGCAAAAAAAAAGTAAAGCTAACAAAAGAAAAAAAATCATAAAAAGGGCTTGACCTCTGTATATGGAAGCTGGCTTGCCTTAAATGATGCCCCAGCCAACTCCTTGGTTTTGTAATATAGTAATTATCATATCTAACCTCTGTCCATGAGCAAACTATTTAATTGTTGATCTTATCCTCTCAACTATCACCCCCCCCCAAAAAATGATTCTTTGGAAATATAAATAAAAACAAGATTAATGAATCAATGACTTGTTAGTATTCTAGATATATAATAGATGTCTTATATATGAAATTGAAGTTATATCTGAAGCAGGTATTGCTAATTTAACTAAAATAAGTTTTGAAGCTCAAAATTCTGTATATGTAACTCATTTTATAACTTTTCCCGTCTCTGTACAATTCCCTTCCAAAATCCTTCAATCTGTCTCTCATCTGTCTACTCTCATCTCTTTCTTTGTTCTTTCTTAAAGAGCAATTTCAAAGTTTCTGACTAGTTAAGACTTCGAAAAAATTTAATATGAGAAAATGTAGCTATTCTATTAACACCATTGTTTGCCACTTTTCTATTTTTATGCAGGCATAATAAATTAATTACATCAAGATGTAAAACTGATCCATAAATCATATAAAACATATGAAAGCATATAACTTTTGAATATTACTTTCTAGATTGTTCCTTAGGTAAAAATACCTTACAAATGTCATTTACTTAGCATCTTTAATATGTACATGTCCACCACCTAAAAACCATATCTAAATTAATCATGGTTGGAAATCAAAGTTAGAACTTGCTATAAATATATTTTATAACGAAGAATATTGTCTCTTTTTTCAGTTTAAAGTGTTGCTTCTCTTCTACATTATAATCTGGGATTCTCCACATTTGAGTAACATATATATCCATATCATAATAACCTATATGAAAACTTTGATTATTTTTATAGTATATCTGCTCTAATTGAAGTAAATTTTACTCTCTTATTATTTTCTCTTAGTCTTATAGAATCAACTTTATGTGGTAGTTTTAATCGTCTTTCTGATTGACTGCCTTCTGTCTACTTGAAAGTTAGTGGATTCATGTACTTTTTGTAGCATTCTGCTATAATGTTTTCAAACTGGTAGCATAGATTAAGTTTGCTATAGTAGCAATAGCAACAGTATTAGTAACAACAACAAGAGCAAATATTTCTTGAATTTTAGCTTTCTTTGTGTCAGACACTGTGCTAAACACTTTTGAATCTTCACTACACCCCTGTGAGGTGGTTATTGTCATGACATTGTGATGGATTATGATGAGCCTGAGGCCCAGAGAGGCTAGTGTTTGCCCAGGGCCCGTGGGCCAGAGCCAGTACCCAGAGCCAAGTTATTTATTACAGTGCGCCTCTGAGTGGGACAAGCCAGCCTTCTTCACATCTCTTAAACTTGTCTGCCTTTATACACTGTTGTGAGTGTCAACTGCCTTGCCCGCCTTTTTATACACTGTCTTTAATATCAGCTAGATTATTAAAAGCAATAATGAAACGACATAATGCCGTATTTTAATAATAGTACTAAACTGAAAAATGTTGAAGCATTGTATGGCAGAAATGTTCCTGAACCACTCTATCAGAAAGAGAAGAGTTGAGAAGGGCTATTTCATGAGAAATCCTATTTTAGGGCACATGAGCAATTGTAGTAATGTTTGCTTAGATTTTTATGCCATCTTGATTTTCCTTTACTATATAAATTAACTCCAAAATCTAGTGTAGTCTGACTAGAGCCTTTAAAAAGCCTTTAAAAAAAATACCTTAAGGTAAAATAATTAAATATGTCTTGCAGTATCAACAATTGCTACATTCAGAATATTTTTTTAAAATGATATAACTATCTTATTAATGGAAATTACTTGCAAAATACAGACTGTGGAATTTAGGGTTTTTTAAAATTGATTCTTCCCGTGTGCTACTCATTTAAAAACATAGTATCAATTTCTTATGGCCCATTTGCATTGCAGGGCCTTTGTAAACTCCCTGTCATTAAACCTAGTAGAAACAGACCACTTTAGGCCACATGTCAGGGCAATACTCCTGGCTTCCTGGCCTTTTCCAGACGGCCCAAGAACGCATTTCATTCCTTACACTCCTTTCCCTTCCATCTGGTTTTATTGGCTTACCTTTAAAATACTTATTTGACTTTCCTTCCCCCTTAGGCAATAATCACTATGTGTATCACTTGGCTCACTAATACATAGCCAAACAAATTAAACAACAATGAAAAAGGAATTGATATCACACAACTAATGTTATTAGTTTTTTTAACTTTTTCAAATTGTACAAATAAAAGGCTTTATTTTATAAAGAATCTTCAAACACATTTGATTAGTTTTTTATAATCATAAATAATCTAATTTGTTTCATCCTATATCATAATTGTTATAATTTGCATTTTACAGAGGAGGATATTATGGATCAAAATGATTATTGTAATGTAAGCTAGCAGATCAAAATGTTTTTTAAATAAACTAACCAGCACCAATATCACCTACACTAGTAACCCCAAAGGGTTGTAAAAGTTCAAGGCTGGGGCCCAGGAGTATACAGGAGTGCTTCAGAATGGTCCATCAACATCTGTGTGAAGAATACCTAGAGTTTCATAGTACAAACAGAGCCCAATGAAAGACATATACCATGAGTGACAACCCCCTTCACACCGATATATAGCAGTTAAGGGCTCAAGGATATGTCCATGGAATCTAGAAGCTATCATAGCAGTGGTAATCTTGAAAACAATGATGGTGGTTTATTAGTTCATTACTAACTAGAATTATTTTTTTTATTCCTCATTGGCAAGAAAGTGATTAAAATCTGCATGTTTAATTTAATGTTGCATTATTTATCAAGTCCCATCTTTGGGTAATTTCTCTACATCTGTCTTAAAATGAATAGACATTCCAGTTTCTTTTTTCTCAGTCATCCTGCTTAGATCTGGAGAATTGAGCCAGTCTGTGCTAATGTTCTTTTTCTCTTGGGCTTTCTTCAAGAAAGAGGAGTGTACCTTTGATTGGGTCTGTTTACTGACTTCTTTTCTTTCACATCATCCAAGCAATGAGAACAAGAAGTTGATAAACTGCTTTAGAATGGACAACTATTATAGAAACTCATTATATATTTAGTAAGTATTTACCAAGTCACTCAAATGATGAGTGTAGTCACACACTAGGAATATGAAAGAGTGTAAACTCTACCCTCTAGGAATTGCCTTGTAGGAATTTACTGCCCTCTAGAAGGTTTACATCGAGAAAATTTTGCTATTAACAGATGTATATAGAAGGCCTATCTTATTTTCTTTTATTTGAATACAGTCAAAGTTGGTCCCCTTATAATAAGTCTGTGAGAGAAGATCACTAGGAATTAGGTTTTAAAATACAGCTACTAGGTAAATCTTTTTCCAGTATTTTTACCCAGTCTCTGAGATGGAAAGAAGAGAACATATGAGGTGGCATTCACTTTTATTTTTGTTGTTGTTCCTGTATATCTGCAGACCGTATTTGAGATCCTAAGTCTTTCCAAAACCATACCTACCCAGCTGAATACAAGATTGAGTGAATGATGGAATACTTTTAAAGATAAATTTGGGTAAATTCTCCTTGTCTGTTTTTCCCAGTGGTGGTGGTCCAAGACTGAGAAGAATAGATATTAACCAGAGCTATTTTACTTTATTAGTTGAATAGCAAAGCCCTATTAAAATCAACTTCATAAAATATTGTGGTTATGGAAGTGTCCTAAACAATGCTATACCTGGGGAAAAAAGAAGAGAGAAGAAACTGTCCATAAAGGCATAGAAAATTGTCACAGCGGTGATGTTTATAAAGAGCACCTTCCTCTGTTTAGGAAAGTAGAGATATACTGGGAAGTTGTTGAAGGCTTGTTTGACATATTGGTAACTCCAGCTTAGCACTCTATAATACGGAATGAAACATTTATTCTTTCTTCACGTGTCTGACGAGTATCTTGTGGTGTAGTATTAGACCATATTTACTGAATTAATTATAAAACATATAGCTTTAGTAATTTTAGGTTTTTTCTCATTTTTTCCTAGCATTAATATCTTCCTCTGTATGCACAGTTGGAAGTCTCATAAATGTTGTTCTGGTTGTATAAGGAAGAAATATCAGTGTAGATGCCAAGACCCCTGAGCAAAATTCTGACTTGAGGGCGGCACTGTGGCCAGAAAAGAAAATGATACCCAAGAAAGGTTACAGTTAACTCAAAGAAATCTAGTCAGCATAGAAGGTGTCATGTCAGATTAGATTCTGCAAGTTTTTAGGGTACATTGCCCTGCAGTTTTGCTGTCAGATGCTATAGCTGAGCCCATGGCAACCCCATAGCTCTCTTCTCATCCTGACCTTATTTCTAGACTTAATGCTAAGGTGCTGTTCGAATCCTTTCTGGCAATTCAGTAATTCCATAAAAGGAGTCATTTCATATTTGCCAGCCTATCCACACTGAGTGGATTATGATCTCACCATGCTCTATATTTAAGGTTATAGGCTTGGTTGTTTAATACAACTACTAATTTTTTTGATAAACCTGATTATTTGTCCCTTAAGTTAAATGAATATATCCACAGTGAAAAAGAAAATTCTAATTATACTTGACATTTTTCTGTGTTTGCTCATTAAACTTGTATTCATGTCATAACATGAAAATAATGAACACCTAGTAAGAAATGACCTACAATAACTTGAAAGGAATGCCTGTGTAAACTAAATTCTTTTGATGGTCTCTCTGGTATTTAACCTATCATTTTAATGAAAACAATTTTAATTGCTTATTTGCACATGGTATCATACAGAGTAACTTACTACTCTGTGCTTTCTGGAAGTTTAAGATGTAAGACTTGGGATGGGATACTCCATATGAGAGAATGTGAAAAGGTCGCATAGACCATAAATTAATTAAAAAATATATATATAAAGAGTTAATGGAATATTTACTGTTTTAAAAAATAAAGTTATGTGAGTTGGGAAGGGGCAAATAATGCATTAGCCAGTTTGATTTGAGGGTATTGGTAAAAGTTATCTTTTGTTATATCAGGAAGGAGATGATGTTTAAAAATTTTAAGTCTGAATAATGAGAGTGAATTAGTTGACAATCAGTAAGGCAAGATTTTTCCATTTATCTGCTGGAGTTTGAGATCTAAAAAGAAAGTTTATATTAATCCAAAAGCGAATGAATAAGAGCTTGTGCTAAAGCAGTGACAGTAAAGGCTAAATGATAGGGGCAAGGAAGAAAACTGTAAATTGGATATGTAAAATAAAGTACATTAATCAATAAAATATTCTCAGATTGCTTGAATCAGATATCAGAGAAGTGATAGTGTGGATTATTATGATAGAATTGAGAATTGGGAAAAGAGAAGAATTTCAGAGGAGCTCTGGCTTTTCAACAGGTTATATACACACAGGTAAAAATGCTACAGTCCTGATGTAGAGAGAGACAATGTTGGGTAGAGAGGATAGATGAAGAAATATGACTTCATGGAAGTGTTCAAAGTAGAACATATTAAAACTGGGATTTCCTTTCAGGTCATCTTCATAAATTCTTTGCCTAGGCCAATATCCAGAAGACTTTTTCCTACATTTTCTTCTACAGTTCTGTGGTTTCACATCTTAGATTCAAGTCTGTTATCCATCTTGAATTAATTTTTGTGAGTGGGGAGAAATATGGGTACTGTTTCAGTCTTCTACATGGGGCTATCCAATTTTCCTAGCACTGTTTGTTAAATAGGGATTCTTCCCCCCAGTGTATATTGCTGTCTACTTTGTCTAATATTCTGAATTCTAAAGGAGGTTCAGTATTGTGTATTCTCAAATTATAGCGTAATGAAAAAAATGTGAATGACTGAGTCAAGGAGTAAAGGTGAATTTGATATTCTATAACTTCAGTTTCACTCCAGCTATATATTCCTTTACTAATAGAGCCCGTGGATAGTTGCTTGATATAAGGAGTGTTCAAAAATCTCAGGTATTGAGAAAAGCTATATTTTCATAGGCTTCTCATTTTGAAAAATAGTTTTAAACCTCAGCTCTAAAAAAAATTTAATGTTAATGATTACATGCTTTCATGGTACCTTAATAAGAGTTATCACTACATATTATATAATGTAACTAAAAACCTTTAGGTTTATTCTGAATTGCATTCAAAATGCAAAGTTAAACCAAGATAAATAATTATTTAGCTAATAATGTAAAGATATAGGTATGATAAAAAGAGATGCTTAGGAGATGGAACTTTTTGTATGTTATTGGTAGGAATGTATTCTTTCTGGAAAGCAGTTTGAAATGCACATCAAGATCTTTAAAATTGTTTGTCTTTTTCCCCTATAATCCTCTTTCTTGAAATCTATACTAAGGAAATAATCAGGGATAATATCACACATCTGTGTATATTGTTTTTTTTTTTTTTTGGTTCTTAAAAAAATTTATAAATCCCTAAATGCCAAAAACTAGGGGCATGAGTAAACATACTTTGGGACATTGGTTGATAGTATATTTTGCAATTATTAAAAATATATTTTTAAAGGGAATTAAATATATTTAATGGCATGGGAAAATGTTTGTAATATTAAGTGAAAAACAGGTATAAAACTACACACACTCAGTGACTCCAATTTAATTAAAAAAGTGGCTACGTTGAAAACACAAAATAAATATATGGAAATAGTAATATCAATTGATGAAATCGCTAGCTTTTTAATTTTATGTATTTGTACATGAAGAAATTTCTACATGTAGAAATGAAGAATCTAGAAGGACATATAGAAACTATTAAACTATTTTAAAATAAGCATCAGTTGTTTTGCTCAATGGAAATCAACAAATTGTGCTCTAGTCGTATTGAACTTGTTAGCCTGTTGTCTTTTTGGCCATGTAGTTGCTGTTATTTGCAGAACAAATAAACAACAACAACAAAACTTTTCATCTTCTCAGACTACCCTATTTCATCTTAGCCGTCAAGGACAGCTGTGGTGCCCGCCTCAGTGAAAAGTCTTCCCTGACCAGGTCAGGTTATTTGCTCTCCTTTTACCTCCTGCTGCATCCAGCACATTCCTTTGTAATAGTATTAAAATGTAATTGATTTGCTTGTCTGTGTTCCCCCTTGGATTGTAGCTCTGTAGCTCTTTGAGGTCTAGCATATCTTTCATCATCACATTCTTAGGATTTTAGCACAATGACAGGCACACAAATGGCAGTCAATAAATGTTTGTAGACTGAACCATATTTTCAATGACTTATGGCAGTGTGTACATGCAGAGTGAAGTGCTTTCTTGAGGCAGATTACATTAACCTCCTGATTTGATTTTGTTCTAAAGTTCTGGAAATTTCTGCCTAATAGTCTGAAAGTCCTGTATATAAAAAATATATCAACCCTTTCCATTCAAAGGTGATTTACATAATTATAAAGGTAATATAGATTAAAGTACTGTTATTTTACCTTTGAGATATATTTTTCCGTGATAAATTGGAGCTTCTAGTCAATCTGAATAACTACCTTTAAGCTTTCAAAAGCAGAGATGTTAATAGTAGTCTTTAACAATTTTTTTAATTTCAAAATATTAAGGGGTACAAATGTTTCTGTTACATGGATACCTTTTATAATGCATAAGTTGGGGCTTTTAGTGTGCCCATCACCTGAATAGTGTTCATTGTACAGGATAGGTAAGTTTTTACGCCTCCCTCCTTCTTGAATTCCAATGGCTTTTACATCACTTTGTACTTGTATGTGCCCATCAATTAGCTCTCAATTAGTAGAGAATATGTGTAGTGTTTGTTTTTTCATTCCTGAGATACTTAGAATAAAATGGTCTTCACTTCCATCCCAATTGCTACAAAACACATTACCATAAAAATTCTAGAAGAACATGTAGGAAAAACTCTTCTAGGCATTGACCTAGGCAAAGAATTTATGACTAAGAACCGAAAGGCAAATACAGCAAAAATGAAAGTAAATAAATGAAACTTGAATAAATTAAAAAGCTCTGCACAGTAAAGGAAATAATCAACAGAGTAAATAGACAGAATGGGAGAAAATATTTGCAAACTATACATCCAGTAAAGGGCTCATATCCAGAAACTACGAAGAACTCAAACAAATCAGCCAGGAAAAGCCAAACAACCCCATTACAAAATGGGCAAAAGACATGAACAGAAATTTTTCAAAAGAAAATAGACAAATGGCCGAGAAACGTATGAAGAAATGCTCAGCATTACTAATCATCAGGGAAATGGAAAGTAAAACCACAGTAAGATACCGCCTTATCCCTGTCAGAATGGCCAATTATTGAAAAGTCAAAAAACAACAGATGCTGATGTGGATGGAGAGAGAAAGGAATGCTTATATACTGTTTGGTAGGACTGCAAATTAATACAACCTCTTTGGAAAACAGTATGGAGATTCCTCAAAGAAATAAATGTAGACTTACCATTAGACCCAGCAATCCCACTAGTGGGTATCTACCCAAAGGAAAAATGTCATTTTATCAAAAAGACACCTGTACTCAAATGTTTATCAGAGCACAATTCACAATTGCAAAGGTGTGGAATCAGTCTAAGAGCCTATCAATTCATGAGTGGATAAAGAAAATGTGGCATATATAATATATACTATGGAGTACTACTCAGCCATAAAAAGGAATGAAATAATGTCTTTTGCAGCAACTTAGATGGTAGTTTTTAATAAATTTTACCACCTTTTTAGAATCTGTTATAAATTATAAAGTGCACTGGTACTAAACTTCGCAACCCAAATCACAGTAATGTTATTTGATAAGGTTATTCATTAATTTGCATGAGAAAGTCAGTTGTCATGGTAATAGCTTAAAATGAACTGAAACACAATCCTGGTCACGTTTACTAAAGCAGATGAATCTTCTCTATTGCAATGCATTTTTCTAGTTTAAACATAACTGAAGCAAATTATCAAGGGAATTAAAATGAACATTTAGGAGTGTTTTCACTGTAGATACAAAAAAATAAAGTTTTGAAAATCCCCGAATTTCGAGAGCCAGTTTTATTATCATACTCAATATTCACATCACTGATTTTTTTCTGTAAAAATGCAGATTGTATTCAAAATGATTCAGGACAATGCAAATGGACTTTAGTCTGATTTTCAGAGAATGAGTTAATAAAATGGCTGAGATGTGTCTGAAGAAGAAGGCAAAACAGATAAGATTATTTCTGTGTACAAAATACGTTATTTTTGATTCCCTGCCCAAGCTATGTGGTTTGTCATAACTTGCCATGATGATAATTAGGTGACAGAATGAATGAATGTGCTTTCATGGAAGAATGGCAGATGCTAAAAATAATAAAAAAGGCAATACCTGAGCTTGAGTAATTTTATTATTGTGCATTCAGACAGCTTTGAAATCTGTGGAATTCCTGCTGGGAAACAAATTTTCCTCACTGAATGGATCATTAAAAAGTCCATTTACTACAACAAAATGCATGTTCTCAATGTGTATGTATGTGAATTTGTAGATTTTCTCTCTTTAACTATGGATGCTTGAATTTCATTAATACAATTTGAAAAGACTGAAACAAAGTTCTTAATGCTAAGTGCTTTTTTTTTTTTGTAAAGGTTGCTATGTGTAAATAGCATTTGGAAAAAATCTTTTCTTGTAGATTTCTGTGTAAGGAAAATAAAATGCAGTTTTACCTCAAATTGTAAGGTATATCTTATTGTTTACTTGAAAGTTTAATGATTTTATGGCTGTATTTGTAAGAAAATATATTCAAAATCTTAGAGTAGCAGTCATCTCTGTATGTTAGAGCCAAAACCTCAAAACAAATCAGGCTTATGTGTATAAAATATGTGCATATTTTTAACTGCTGCATAAAACACAAGTACACGTTACATATTTTACATAATCCCAACCCCCTAACAAATGTTAACAGAAATATACCAACTACTGAGACTCAAAAAATTAAGATATGGATAAAAAATAAAATTCTGCCCCCTAAAAGTTGACTGGAATGCCATTTACATTTTTTTTTTCATTTACATTTTAATTCCAAGAAAACTCAAATATCAATAAGAAATTTTTAGGTTCTACACTTATAATGGAAGATATTTAGGTACTTTTAAACAAATTTCCAAAAATCTCAACAGATTCATGTATAATCTTACCCATGAGACAGTAAATGTCTCCATAAATAATTGAGTATTAAATAGCTATGAGTTTCCCTGTGTAATCTTAAATGGGAAAATATTTAGTAATATCCAGGTAATTGCCTCAATTTCTTGCATCTGGTATTTAACTGTTAATATGGAAATATAGACAAGGTAGAAGATTTAATTTTTGGATTACCTAAGTTTCTGGCTCTCCAGATACAGAGAAAAGACACAAAACCCAAATCTTAGATGTTGCTTATGTACGTGAGGGTTTTAGTTATACAGCAACGATAATGATTTCTCTGTACAGTACAGTCTTTAAAAATAACTTTCAGATTGCTGGTCTTCACAATTGCAAATAAGTACAATTTAACTAGTAATTTAAATGAAAATTTTAACAAAGGCTATGCATCAGTGCCTCATTTGCAAATATAGTTGATGATCTCTGTTTTGAGGCAATTTGTCTCTGTTTATTTCTTCTTTGAAAATTTCCTCGAAGGTACTCCTTTTATTACAAAGTGAAGTGATTATCTGAAAAAATATTAAAATGCATTTTTCTATGTTATTCTTAAAAACTTAACAATTATTTACAATCTATTAGAGTGTCAGCAACAGCAGAATAAATTTATTCAGGCAACAGCACCCCCTCACTCCTACCAATACATGTACTCAGTTCCGCTTTATACATCGGTTCTTGTTAGTAGAAAATTTCAAGATGTAGTATTCACTAACATTATTACCCTGTTTGCACAGTAAAAAATTATCTTTTTCTTTAATAATTAGAACAGATTACTTCTTTTAGCAAAGTATGTATTTTGTTGACCACACATTATCTCTTTAGTAGACCCAAGTATTAGACATATTTACTTTGAGATCGAGTTTTGTTATATTTTGTGAAGTTAATAGGTCCATTTTCTTTTGTAAAGAAAATTGATCAATATTTTATGAAGAACATGTAACCCATGATTTTCTAATGTTTCCATGATTTTTCTTGCTTAAATCATATATCCTAAAATAAAACAAATTAACTTTATAATATAGGTATTAGCTCTTTTCTCTAGAGCCTGCATTACATATAACTTTTACTATAGTATAAATCATTTATAATAGCATGATACATTGAATTTATGGAAAATATTCTCAAATTGGTATATGTTTAGAAAATTTCATTAAAGGTATATTAATGTAAGAGAAAATATGAATTCCATGATTAATATGACTTGTTTTATAAAATAAAATTATTCAAAATTTCTTGTTAGAATGTTTATATTATTTATATTTGGTTAAATTTTAGATATAAAAAAAACACATATCCATGGGTTTTGGAAAGTGTAGTAAGTTTGATGTCTATGTATGCTTTATTTTAATGTGAACACAAAAAACTGTGGAGGTTATTATTTTTTTCCCTTTGGAGATAAAGCAGTTGGGTAATGGATAACAAACCACCTGTCTTCTCTTTGGAGAATATGCTCTTGTTGCTTTGTGTTCCAAGAAGCCCCCCTGGTACTCGTCATGTTCTATGTTGTAAGTTAATAAAGTTATAGTCTAATGGCCTTTTTGACTAAAGTACACTTCTGAGTCTTTTTTGCTCAGAGAGTCTGCATTATTAGTAAAGTCATTCCCAGTGCTCCTTTGATATTTTGCTTTTCTGTCCTTTCTTGTGAATGAATGAATAAGAACAGTGATATTAACTATTTACTTTCAATGATGGTTCCAATGCATCCAGATTACCAGGTACAATGAATACCTGGAAACCAGGTCACTTCTATCATGTTTACTAAGTCTAAAGCTAAAGCAAAAGCAAAACAAAACTCCCATTTTATTAATGCAGAAGTATATTTCCTATTTATTTTGGAGATTTATTCCATTTGTTTTCTTTTTCTTTAACATGCTTTTCTTGTGCAGTAAATTCTCAAGGCAAAATATTCATGTTTCAGTTTTACTATCAGTTAAACAATTTATTAAATTTGTGTGTTCGTTTTCCTCCTTCATTTATCTAAGTTTGTTAATGCCTCAGTCTATGAAGAGTCGTAAATAGTTCACTGGATTTATCTTTTCCAATTTTAATCTGATTCTTATTTACTAATGACTGCTAAATTTATCCATTATTACTGAGATGATGTTGGAAAATGACAAAGAAAGTACAATTTGGTGTACAATTTTGTACAGCTTGTTTTTTTCTCATGTTTCTTCTTAAAAGTCATTGAAGAAAATCTGAACATTTTATAGTATCCTATTGATTGTTTGAGTGTATCCAGCTCTTTAAAAATGTTTTCCTTTTTTTTTTTTGAAGGACATATCTGTAAAAGATAAGTAGTATTCACATTTTATTAAATGATTATTTTAAATTCTAGCTTTCCTTCCATTTGGGATGTAACTAGCATTTTTCACTTTGTTTTCATAACTCTTTTCCTATTTTTTTCCATGGTCACTGTCCTCTAGGATATTAACTATCTTCATGCTGTAATGCAGGAATCAACTAAAAAGTATTTATTGGTTAATCTTGTATATATTTCCGACACTGGAAAGTCACTTGGTAATCACCCGTGAAAATTCTCTTGTTCTCTTTCCTGCTGTTGTACATTTTATCTGTCTAGTCTCTACTAATACTGATCCATAATATCTTGTCCATTTAATTTACTTGGTCTGCCCCCATTTCTCTCCTCCAATGTAAGATCTGATCTCTACGAATCTTAAAGGTGGGTAGAAAGTCCTTTCTGATAAATTTTCCATCTACTTCCCTCCTGCTAGGCTCTCAGATGCCCACATTTCCATTATTATTATTGTGTAAACACTGTATTTTTGAGTTTTTGCTCCCAATGATCACATAAAGAATTATTACCTAAATTTTCTTCTATTAAAATTTTAAGGGCCACATCATGGATCTCCTGGGCCATATTAAAAATTTGAACTCTACCTAGAGAATCTTTTATTACTCCTCAACCAGTGGGCATTGCTGACTTGGCATTCTTTTTCATCCTTCCAGCGATGACCCCTTCCTCCAGAATAATTTACTCTGTAAACTTGAACGTATGAAACTAACAAATAACATTAAGGTTATTCTCTTCTATCTTTATGTCACCAAAAATGGTCTGTGTTAATATTTCATTTATTACTGGTTTTTCTATATTTGTGAATGGTACATTTTTTAAAAAATTGTAAGTAAAATCAAGTTTTTCATAGGAAATTGTTTAATTTTTGTTCCTAAGATGGAAAAAAAAAAAAAAGAATAACTTCCCTTACTGCCATTTCTAAATGTAGTTATATCCTGCCAGTAAAAGTTTAGGTGCACATTTACAATGAGCTGGGGAACTAAAAACCTTCAATATCCTGAATTGTCAGATGGGAGAGCTCCCTCCTTAAAAGCTTCCCAACTAGCCTAGCTCCTTGATCTCTTTTACCTGTGAGCTTTCTCATCTTTCGCAGCTTATATAACTCACATTTGTTCTAATTTTATGTTGTCTTAAATCCTTTCTTGTGCATTAGATTTGCCTCCCGAGGTTAAATGCTAAATTTTTTAGGATAGAGGTTATGCCATATATTTTTACATTCCTCATATCTCTATAATTCTGAAAGACAATTCGTTAATAAAAAGATTGAACTTGTTAGTTACTAAACAGATTGTCTCTAATTGTTAGACAGAATGTTTATGCGAATGATTAACTTTTAACAATAGCACCATAGAGATAAAGGAGTATTAATTTAAACCTTAATTTTTACAGATAAGGAAAATGATGTGTAGAAATTAAATGAACATTGAAGGGTCATATAGCAAAATTGTCCTGTTAGCCTTTTTGAAATATTCACTTTTTTCTGCAATGTGTACTCTATACACATACACATTGTTTCTCTATTAGCATTTTTTTTTTGGTGGGTCAGTAGAAATAGTATTTTTTAAATTTTTAGTGAGTGGTTATCTCAACATGTCTTTAAACACACAATTTACAGGTATTTAAAACATGAAACCTAAACAGATGATTCATCTCTCACCTAACAATAAAATTTGCTTTAATTGATGACTGCAGTGCTGGTAATGATCTATAACTGACAGCTGACAGTCAAATCTTATGCGGGATTAAAACGAAGTTTGTATTAGAGCTAAGATTTCTATGTTATCACTCTTTCACGTCAAAAACAGTAAAAACAACTTTGGTCTAACAATCAGTATGTCTACTTTTTTGCAAACATACATCTGCTGTAAGATATCGGCAAACACTGAAGTTACATTCCAATGAAAAGCTGAACACTGAAATTTAAAATATAAAATAACATCTTATGTTCTCTTTGTGGAAACCACACACGTGTGCATGTAACTCTACCAGCATAGCATAACTAGAATTACGATGTATGAACCTAACTAGAAATATCTTTATGTAAATGACAAAGTTTCTCTCCTTGACCAAACTCTAGTCAGGCTCCTATGAACGATTCTCAATTAGGGCCTAACATTTGGGCTTCTGTGTCTGTCTCTCTCTTGTCCAGTTTTAGCAAGAATCTTGCTGAGTCAACTTAGGGAAACCCACCCCACTTTGGCCCAACTACCCTCTATAGCTTATCACCCTGGCCTGTCCTTCAGCAAAATTCCTGTTAGATCAGTTGAACAAAGAATGACCATACCTCTTGGTAATTTTCTGCCCACCGACCTCCGACCCTGCTCCTTGGCTATAAATCCTCACTTTTCCTTAGGCATTAATCCCTGTCTCTCTCACTTACTACGAACACCCCTTGTGGTAACCCCTTTTGAATTTAGCTTTCCTTAACCATCTTTAACAAGCATCGTATATAACTTTTTCTTTAAGATAAAGTAAATCCAGCAATTCATTTTTATGCTTTTCATCTTAAATGTCATTCTCTTTTCTTATATTAGTAATTAAATCACAAAATACAGTTATATCTGCATTTAATTTGCATGCTTATAACACATAGTCTTTGAATCAATAAGCCTAATATTTAATATGCGCGTTAGAATGATCTTTTCCCCTTATGTATGTTTTTCCTAGCCCACTGGAGACAGAATGCAATTCCATTCTACAAGTTATTGTGCTGAATAGTATAAACTAGTACACATAGTACTACACTGTATATCTCTGTACAAGGGAGAAGAATGCATTTTTCCACCTCCAATGGGTATTTAAGTCCTAAGAATAAAACTACACATGGGAAGTAATTGGGAGAGGAGGTTGGAGCACCCAAAGAATGGGGCGAAGGCTGCTTGCCTGGCTCAGTGTTTGTCCTCTGTCCTGTCACCTTTTCAGTGAGTTCAATACTGAGCCTTAACGCTGCAGTTAGACACTAAGCAATGATCTTTTGTTCATTATATACCCCTTGATGTTCAGTTCTCATTTACACAATGTCAATATGCTTCTTGCCGTTCTTTTTGCTCTTTCAAACAAACTATGACCTTTAATTGAAAGGAGAAAATTAGTTGTGATATTGTGGCAGGAGTTATCTTGTGGGATTTGAATTTGCCAGAAAAGATAGCAGCTAAGAGTTTGGTGCTGAGAAGGCTGGTGGTAGGGAAAACAAAATACTCAGAAGAGAAGTGACATGTGAAATATATTTACAATAAACAGATTAATATGAAATCTACATGGAGAGACAATACATTAATAAGTCCTGAGTACAGCCTTCATTGTCTTCTGTCTCAAATTTTTATTGTTGAGGACTGACAGTAAGCTGCTTGCGTGTAATGATGAGTATTTTTTTCTCTACCTTTTCTTTTTGAAATCATGCTGTTAGTGACTAATCAGTCATAATAATAATGTTACAGTGTCCTCAGCTCTTGTCCTCCTGAAAGCTTAAAGAACACAAAATGTCCTGATTCACTCATTGGTTTTATTTTCCCCAAACGCTGTATACTCCCATTGCACAGCCTCTGGGCCCAATTAAATGATTTTTAAAAATTAGGTTAGCAAAATGAAAAAAAAATGCCCTGTTTTTTTTTGTAGATGCAAAGACTAAATGGTACCCCTACATTGAGGAGCTGACACAGACAGTGATAATAGAAGATGAAAAGGCAATAGAATCCTTGCGTGTGTCTCCCTCTCCCCTTCCCTCTTATTCTTTTTAGGGACAAAAGAAGGCAGCCTTCCTTTTCCCATCATCTGCTGTCACAATACTGACTGGCTTGCCTTGCAGAATTACCTCTAGAGTGACATAGAATTTGTACCAAGCGCAGGCAGATGACAAAACTGAAGATCAAATAATATGCAATTGAGAAATGATTTTGAGGTGCTTTTCAAAACATTAAAGGCTTTTGGGTATTGGCCCTGAACAGTGGTATTTATTTCATGAGCACATGACATGGATCAGGCAATTTTTCAATAATATTGACAAATGTTACCTCTTCTGTGAAGCCTTCCCCAACTTTCCTAGGCTGAATGAGTGGTATAAGGGCTACTCTTATCACAAGAAAACTTTATGCCAATAGCTGATAATCGGAAGAAGCTTGAAGGATTAAAGTTATTGAATATTTGAAATAAAGGCCATCTGAAAATTCCAAAATATGTGATCACTATATATTTCCTTTATCTATTGCAACATAAGAAACCATTCCAAATTTAATGACAAAAAATGTAAACCACTTCATTATGCTTAGACTTTCTGTGGATCAGGAGTAAAGATGCATTGCAGGAATGGTTGTCTCCGCTTCATGTCTCATCCTTCTGAATCATTGGAAGTTTCTTCATCTGTGAGTTTGGTCCTTGGGCTGGTGTGACTGTAAGGATCAGGCCTTGTAAGTTACATAGCATCAATTCTTTATAGATCAAAGCAGTCACAAGCCTGCCCAATCCAAAAGGAGGGGACAGAGACCTGACTTATTCACAAGACGAAGGTCAAAGATTTTGGATCCATCTTTAAGACTACCACATTATATTATACCTATGGATTTTCTACATACTTTTAGCATAGCCTCTCTGCAACTCTATTATATGCAATTTGTTTTCTCTTCTCCCCAAATGACTATGAATTCATGTAGGGCAAAAATTATTTTTTATCTTTAAAAATTTTAGATTCTAAGAAAAATCTATTAAAATTAGACTTATTAAAAATATTGAGCGAAGTTTAGGTATGTTTATTGAATGAGCATGCCTAGAGAAAATTAAAGAGCTAATAATCAAAGAAGATCCAAATTTTAACACTGTTTAACATCTAATTTAAGCATAGCCATTTGTATGTGAATAACTTGATAGGCATTCATCTAGTAAAATTTCATCCTTAAATCAGGTAACTTACACAATCCCTACTATTTTTCATGTAGTCTATTCCTTCAGAGTCTTCTAGAGTTGGGCAATTGGGAATGGCACAATCCCACCTGTTTCTAGGAATACTTCATCAAATAAACACCCGTTAGATAACAAAAAAGGCCCTGTTTGTCATCTTGCCCTCCAGGTGCAGATAGAGTTGTGAATTTTATCGTCCAAGAAGATGGATCATGACACAAAGGCTATTGCAACTCAGAAAACTCACACCTAGCTTTGCCATTTGTAGTCAAAAGTACACAGGCCTTCCTGCTGTTCCTTGAACAGGACACCACACGTCTCTGCAGGGTCCTTGCATTTGTTCCTCCTTCACCTGGAATGCTTTTTCCTTAGTGTATGGAAACCTCACTGTCGCTTTTTAAAAACTTCTGCTTAAGTATGAACACATTATCCTTGCCTAACCACACTTTGTGCAGTCTTTACTCTTATCAGCCTCAATGTATAGTTTTGTCATAGTATTTACCTAATAGAAAACTATGTATTTATTTATGTCTGTCTCCGTAACCAGACTGTGAATTCCATGAGGATAGAGCCTTTCAGCCTTATTTGCTACTGCAAGTCTAGCTCTTCCTACAATGCCTGGCACACAGTAAGCAATGAATACATATTTCTTTTATGAAAGAATGAATTTCAAAGAATATAAAGATAACCTCCATTGTGCAAGAGCTTGGCAGATAATTAAATATTGATACAGTCGAGGATTTTGTGTTATAACTTTAAATATCACATCTATGGAGCCTAATAAATATTTGTTCTTTATAGTTTTAGCGGAAGCATTGCAATGGAAATGAAGTTTTGTTGAGGCCAAGTACTATCATATTCTAAAATAGTGTTTCAGATCATCCATGAATTACTTAAAAAGGGGGTTTCTTGAAACTCTTTCTGCACTATTAGCCCATCATCTACTTCTAGGTATGTAAAATACATCTAAGAATTCCACAGTGAACATTTTTTAATGGGCATTTCCTTGGACAGAGACTATCAGGAAGGTAGAATACTTCTTTTTAAGCCAAGTGAGGAGAACTTTTGGAAAAGCACATAGGGATCCTCACATGTATGGTCTGTGCTTCTATAGACACAGGAGTTGACACCTGACTCAGGTGTGAAAACGTCTCAAAACTGTATCACTGATGGCAGAGCAAGAAGAAAGATGGCCAGAGTGGGCCACTGCTGCCTGCCCACTGATGATGGGGTGAAGATGCATATTTCTCAAGGGCCAGACATGGAACGCTTGGAAAGAAGCCATGCTCGAGAGACTTGATTTTGAAAGGAACCCTATCAAAAGTACCCACCTGGGAACTTGTACTTGAGGAGTTGGTATGGGGCAGCCTACTGTGAAAGAAGGGCTAAGCAAATGTGCCTCAACGCTCTGGAGAAGGCGTGTGTCTCCAGTATGGTCTACAGGTAGAAGATCCTACTGATAGAAGATCACTGAGGAATCGAGGGGAGAAGAAATAATAATTGGGCTGTCCCTAGTTGTTTCAGAACGGGGAGGAGAGGATGAGAAAAGTTTTAAATTGGATGCGAGATTGATGCTTAGATATTAAGCAGAAAAGAAGTTTTATACTTCTAAAAAATGAGAGGTCTTGCTAATGACAGGGAGTGACAGGAAATAAATGTCAGACCTGCCTAGTATTTCAGCCAGGAATGAATAAGAACAATTCAAAATTGGAAAGCACAGTGGTGAGGGAAAAAAACAGTTACTTTCTGTTTTTAACGTGACAACCCTGCTTCAGTCAATTTAAATGTTTTAGAAAATACTAATAACAAGTAAAACACCTATGGTAGAGTTCTGAGTAAAAAAAAAAAAAAATACAGCATTCTGCACATTATAAAGAATATAAACTCAAGTTTATTTTATTTTTATATATATGCATATATATATATGTAAGAAACCCACATATACAGGTATGTATAAAAAATTGGATGTTAATACACCTCCATAAATGTTAAGACTGATTTTTTTCGTGGGATTGATTTGAATTTTCTTCTTTATTTTCTCGGCCCTGGAGCGTATCTCATTCTCTTATGTGAGTAGCTTTTTGAGTCATTTGAAGGCCTCTGTTGAGCAGGTGAGCCTAGCCCCTTGGAATTGAGTGCTCTAGCCTCCTTTTGGGGTTAACTTGGTCCTTTGGCAGGATTTAAAATTTTTTAGGCGAATTTTATTTTCATGGTGAGAAACACTCACATGCTCTTGCCCCTGCTGGTGGGAAACCGTAGCTCGTTCTAGGATTGCTCGTGTTCTCTGTGCACAGCATCTCCTTGTTCTTTGCCAGGACCTCTTGTCTTTATTTCATAGGCTTTGTCAGACCGCAGTTAGCAGTTCTCCCCCAAATTCCAGGGCTCTGTGAAGCCTCTCTCTAGACTTAAAACACTCCCAAACCCTTCCCAGTGGGAAGATTGGCACTCAGAGAAGACCAAGAGCTTTCTCCTAAAAAAAATCACCTCCTCAATCTCCAACCTTGCTCAATGTCTCTATCTTTTTGATGAGCTGGAGGTGAGTGATCTTGAGGGATTCTAGCTTTCTGTAGATTATGAGAGTGGTTGACACCTATTTTCTCATACATATCATGGAAATAAATTCATTTGAGCATATCATTTTGCTAGCTTAATAAATCCAAAAATGTTAAAAAGTACTTTATGATATATAAGGTGTATGATAAGAATAAAAGGATATTTTCATGTTATAAAAGTTTCCAATATTACAATGCACTCATTAATAAACTGAAAAAATGACACAACTGTCTTAATAGTTACTGAATAAGAGTTTTAGAAAGTTTATTATCTATTCTAAATATTAAAACAAGCAATTTGTACTTTAAGAACTTTCAGAAAATTTGAAAGAAAACTCCCTTAATGTGTTAAAAGCTTATGCCAAAATTACATCAAACATCATATTTAAAGATTAATTTTAGGCAGATTATCTTCAATCAGGAGCAAAACAAGGGTGTCCAGTGTTAATTATTAGATTTCAATACATTAGTGGAGATTAGGGCTAATTCTTTGGAATCCAGGTAAAAGAAATCTGAATTTTGCAAAATTTTGAGAAAAAGAATACAACAGTAAAACTCTATCATTTCAGAGATAGAATCTCCATAGAAATCCTAAGTGAATTAACAAATGATAAGAGTTAATAAGAGAACTGAACAAGTTTGCTGAACATGAGGTGAACTTTTTCAATTCTTCAGCATTCATTTAAATTAGTAATGACCAACTAAAAAACAAAATATAAAACAATAGCAATGAAAATTAAAAGTATGTAGAAATTAACCTAGGAAAGAATATGTAAATCCTTATAATAGAAATTTAAAAATTGTAATATAGGAAATTAAAGGAGACTCGAGCAAATGTATAGAGACATTATATCTTTATATCTTTATTTAAAAATATAAAGATTTTTTTCTAAATTCAATGTAATTCCAATAAAAATTGGGTAGTATATTTTGAGGAACTGATCACACATACATAAATATCTAGGAAAAGGTCAGTTCCCTCAACCCCCCAAAAATAAAGCAGTATGTCTCCTTGAAGATACATATATATATGTGCACTACAAAGCCTAAAGAATAATTATAATTAATATAGGAAAGAAATAGTGAAAACACTAATATAACAAAATAGAGTTCAAAGGTAGACTGCTCAATCTGTGAACTAGATAATGATGGAAGTGGTACCATCTCTAGAGGCAAAAGGTTGGACAGTTCATAAATTACTTTGTGAAAATAGACTTACAAAGTGAAGCAATAAAGTGGGCTCCCTATTTCATAGCATATGCAAAGGTAGACTCCAGATTGATTAATGATTTAAATGTAAATAGTAAAACTATAAAAGATACAGGGGTAAGCAGAGAGTTGTTTATAGAACCCTGAAAGCACAATATATATGGACTTAACTCCAATGGATTTATTAACATAAAAATTCCAGATTTTTTTTCCAGCAAAGAAAATCACAAAAAATATTAATGGATGACAGATTGGGAGAAGATACTTGCAAAGGGTTTAATGTCAAAACTATATAAAGAATGTCTTCTGAGCAATCATAACCAAAAAGATGGGGAAATTAGTAAAGAAATTGGCAAAGTATATAAATGGCACAAAATGACTGAAAATGTGTGAAGATGTGCAACCTCCTTAATAACCAGATAATTGTGAAATTAAACAAAAAACAAGACACCATTTCAAACTCAATGGACACACAAAATGAGAAAGAAACCGAGTGTTGATAAGAATATGGAGCAATGATACTTATCATCTATAGCTTTTGGGAACACAGACTGGCTCAGGCTTTCTGGAAGGAAATACATAGTAGTGGATTTATAAGTGCTTGTAACTTGCTATCCAACAATCAGAGTTGTTGTTATATTCCAGAAAAATCTGGTCCCTGTTTCCAAGCAGGAACACATCTGAGTATGTTTGTGAACGTAGACATTGGAGGCAACTTGGGGTATTTATTCCTAAGTGAATGAATAAAAGCAAAATGGTTGGTTGTGTACTATGGTATGCTTAACCAACAGGTCTGATCTTAAAAACTTAATGCTGACTGAAAAAACTGAAAACAATTTAGGTAGCATGATAGTAATTACAAGTACTTTCACAAAACATTATTCTTTTAAAAATAATTCTCCTGCTGAAAAAATAACCTCAAAACATGAAATCAAGCACCCATTTCAGTGAGAGGTGAATGGAGTAGAACACTGGGAGGAAAGTAAGAAATCTAAGATAAAATGTAAAAGAAAAGAAAGCAAAATAAAATGGGACCTTTTAGACCTATGATGACAGCATACCATGATTTATGTAAAATGTTGAATTCAATTATTTGAATTTGTGAAAATCAAAAATCATGTCAAATCATATTTTAAGCATAGGACCATTGGTCCTGCAGACAGATCCTATTCTACTATAAATCTCTTTTTTTGAAATCCCTTTACAAAATTGAGTAGAATGTTTAGTGTTGCTTCCTGAAATTTTCTGTATATGAAGTTTTAAAATATTAGGCATTTTTTAATATGATATGGGTAATCTATGGTGAAGACAACTTCTTTATGTGTTTCCACAGTGTTATCAAACACACCATGAAAATGTAAAACAGTCCTGTCATCATAAACTGTAAAACTTATAAGTCTGCCATTCTGCTCTTTCAATACTTGCCGATATTTTTACCACGGGAAAATAAAACTACTGGGTCTAGATATGACTTGTGCAGAATTACAGTTTACGTTTTCTTTTGTTTCTGGGGAGTCAGTGGCTTTCTGTAATGAATTTTATGCACAATCCGGAACGATCCAGTTAGCGCTTCCTCCCCACCTTCGGTTTTGCTGTTGAAATCTGGATCCAGCACATTTATAAAATTAAGAAATATTTTGCCAATTTGATGTACCAGGTGTATCACACTATGATAGTAATTTATTTTCTTTAAAGCCAAACTGGATTTTGGCCCATGTCTGATTTGAACTTCTCTCCTTGCGTTATTCATTACATAGGAGAAATACTGATTGGGAAAGCAGTGCAGACTAAAACTAAGGAGTCTAGATATTTCCCTAAATAATTGAAAATGAGTTTTTAAAACATGATGTTGTAATTCTTAAGTAAAATCCAAATATGACTGATTCTTGCATTGATTTACCAAGGGTTAAAAATCTCATTAGATAATAATGTAATATAACTTACATTATTATAGACAAAGTATCTATGAAAGTACGTAATAATTTTCTTGGTATGTGATACTAAAAACTGAACAATTAATAATATGGAGTGGCTGGTGGCTAACAGTATTTGTGTTTAATAAAAACTGTACAAATTTATATTTTTCCATTTTACAGAAAGAGAAAAGCATGATATTTTACGATATTCAGGGTTTTTTTTGAGAATATTTTTTAGAAATAATAGATTTCATCTTGAGCTCACTGCCTCTGTTACATGGTATTTATTGAAGATAATTTTTAAATTGTAGAAAAAATAGGAGTTGTGGATTCTTATTAGTAGATTTATTTAGTATTCTGTCACTCTTGCATTTTTGAGATTTTCCTAATAAGATATGTATATTTTGACATCCAACCTCCCAACATCTTGCATGGTATTTAGTATTGATATATATCTTCCTTTTTGTCATCCTGGAGTTTCAAATGTCAGCTTGTGGTATGTCCTTTGTATATTATGAATCAAACTATTTGCCATTCTTTAAAATACCATGTTATTCATGATTTATCTTTTATTAGAGTTAAATCCACAGACTACCATCAGCATAGTCTTATCACATTTTGGTCTCACCTAGGTATTTAACAATATAAATCAATGTGTTAGGTGTCCTTTCATGCACTACTGGGAAAAATAACTGGCTTTTAAATGATTTTTAGTGTAATTATAACAATAGCTATACTTCTTCTCCTGATGGCTTTTTTTTTTCCCAGGTGGTCTATTTTTATCCTGACATTTTTGTCCATCCTGTGAATTTCATCATAGGGAAGAAACAGCGGTTTGTCTTAGAGCAGCTCAATTTCAATCTCCAGGTGACAAGCTGATATTTCTTCCCTTTGAAGAAGGCTTTAATATGATGGGTTAAATGTCAACCAAAAAACCCCATCATATATTGAACCTTTCTAACCTCATTTCTCTTAATATTAATGACATATTGACATTTGATTTTTAAAAAAATGTTCTTCTATTTATTATCAGATATAAAGATTTTACAATAATGCATTTATTTAGATATCTTGCACCTCGGTACAAATCATTTGGTGTAATGACAGCATATTTATACATATGAAAGAAATCATCGACTTTGAAGGTGTTTACTCATCTTCAGCTATACTGCTAGTATAAAAAGTAAAACTGTGAATCATTAGACTAAAAATTCTGTGATAGACTTCATTCATTTTAAGTTTAAATTTGGTATCTGTTATGAAAAACATGAAGGAGAGAAAAGACTAATAGAGTTGGAAGAAAAAAACTACTTATTGGATAAAAGGAAAGTAAGTTATAAACAGGAGAGTTTAAAAATGGTATATTAAATGTTACTGGTTCCTTAAATAGACTCCACATGACATTGTTTTGGAGACACAAATATTTAAAGTTGAGAAAATAGAATAGTATATGTTTACTATCTCTTTACCTAAGGCCGTTAATTATGCAACAAATATTAAATGCGGTAAGCCTCTTAGCAAGCCTGAGAGGGAATTTTTTTTCACAGTTTTATAGCATTTAGGACACAAAATCAGGTGCCACAGATGTGATTCATGATTCTTACATAGCTTTAAAATGAGGCAGAGACATGAAGGTTTAGCCTCTTATATAAGTGCCACAAGGGCAGTTTACCCCATTTATTATTTCTACCAACCTCTATACAACACACAAGAGTATGGACACATTTAGAATGTCTGTTTTGCCCTTTCAATATGGTACCCACTAGCCACATGTAGCTATTTAGGTTTAAATTTGAATTAATTAAATTTTAATAAAATAAAAAATGCATTTCCTCAGTTTCAGTAGCTACATTCCAAGTGCTCAGCAGTCACCTGTGGCTGCTGGCTACAATACTGAACAGCACAAATCTAAAACATTTCCATCATCACAGAAAGTTCTGTTGGAAAGTGCTGCTAATTGATTTCTCAGTGTGAAAGGGGGTGTCTTGAAACACTTTTGATTCTTTCATGATATTGTGTTTAATATTTTAATATCTAGTCTCATATATTTTTCCACCAGCGTGGAGCTCTAATGTGTATCCATATACTTTTTCACAAATTTTTACTTTAAAACATCAACAACACTGTGTGTTATCAAATTTAAGTTCTTATAAATGTAACCATGAAATGACAGGAGAGCTTAACCACTAATCACATCGTAGAGTAAAGATGTGTTTCTCCAGGAGAAATTTAAAAAAGTAAGCATTCCAGTTTCATTACTGCTATGGTTTGAATGTCCCTGTCAAAACTCATGCTGAAATTTAATTGCCAACATAACAGTGTTGTGACGTGAAGCCTTTAAGAGGTGATTAGGTCATGAGGGATCCTCATGAAAGGATTAATTTTGTTTATCACTGAAGTGGATTAGTTATCTTGGGAGTGGCCTCCTGATAAAAGGAGGATAAGTTCAGCCCCAATTCTCTCTCTGTCTCCTGAGCTAACTTTTGCCTTCTGCCCTTTGCCATGAGATGACCCTCATCAGATGTCAGTGCTATGCTCTTGGATTTCCCAGCCTCTAAGAACTGTGAGCCAAATAAACTTCTCTTCCTTGTAAATTACCCATTCCAAGGTATTATGTTATAATAGCAGCAGAAAACAGACCAAGACACTTATGTTGTAATTAAAAATTTTTTAAATAATTCACCTTGATTTGTTTGAAGGCAAGGTTTTATTTTTTAATTTGTCACCTTTGTTGAAACTTTTCTCTTTGAATAATTTTTCTTCAGATTGTTACTTTGTAATTGCATGAGAAGTCTGACATTCTAAAGAATCCTTTGAAGGAATTAGCTTTTCCTAATCTGAAAAATTTGGGGTAATAAAGGCCATGGTAATTTCAATTTTAATTTCAGCAGGATATTTATTATATTAGAACACAAGGGGCACAATTTACAAGGCCCGCATGATATACTAGGTGTCATTTTAAAATGATTAAGTGCTTTAATCAAAAGTTATGCTATATCAAGTTAATTTTCTATCAAAGTAGGTAACTTTATCCCTGTTAGGGAAAAGTTGAACTGAAGTTCAGAGAGGTTATCTAAATTCATGCAGGTAGGGATGGCAGAGTAAGGATTTAAGCTTATGTCCTCCAAAATCAAAATCCTGTCCTTAAATTCTACAGTAGTGGTGTTCTGGTAAACCAGCTCTTAGAATTAAAGAAAAACAATCCATGATTTGTCACATCTTCCAATTTTTGTGATGTAAATACTCTCTCTCGGACCAATTTTAAGCTACCAGTGGTTTAAAAAGCAGCCCAAAAAATTCCCAAGTACTTAATTATTGGCTCTTCTGAGCCAGTCAGAGTGGCTACAGCACACCAATGCCTCTTTGTGTCTTTAATATACAGAAAAATTTTGAGTGAAGGGGAAAGGTGAATGGTTTGTTAATTTAGAAAATCATGCAATTTATAAATATAGAAAGGAGAGCTTTATTTCTTATAAAGAGTTATAACCTGCAAGGTGGCCATTCTGACAGGATGGAAAGAGTAGCCTCTGTCAAAGCCTGGAGACTGACATTTTGAAGGAGGAGGGGTTGGGCCAGGGATTTACGCTAAACAGAGTGGCCAAGTATACATACATATTCAATAGGTTATAGAAGGAGCTATCATGTGTTGTAAGCAAACAAACATGTTACATGCAACCCATGTTCACTTTGGGGTAAAGACTTAACATTTAAATGTATTACAATAAAGGCCTATAATGTTAAAAGGTGAAGCAGGCACATGAAGGCACTTAAGTGTGCAGCCTCTAAACCACCCAGAACCAGTCCATGGTTGGTGGTTTCTTATCAGGAGAAAGTTACTGAAATCAGTCTCTTGCCAATCAAAGCTGCAGTTATAGCAGAAATTATTCCATAATATTGAGAAAGAGGGAATCCTCCCCAACTCATTCTACAAAGCCAGTATCACCTTGATACCAAAGCTAGGAAAAAACATAACAAAAAAAAAAAAAGAAAACTACAAATAAATATCCCTTATAAATATAGCTGCAAAAATCCTCAACTGAATTCAACAGAATATCAAAAGAATAATCCAACAGGACCAAGTGGGCTTCATCCCAGGGCTGCAAGAAGGATTCAACATATGTAAATCAATAAACATTGTTCACCATGTAAACAAAAGCAAAAACAAAGACTGTATGATCATTTCACTAGATGCAGAAAAATCATTCGACAAAATCCAACACTCTTAGGCTGGGCGCAGTGGCTCACGCCTGTAATCCTAGCACTCTGGGACGCCAAGGCGGGCAGATCGCTCAAGGTCAGGAGTTCAAAACCAGCCTGAGCAAGAGTGAGACCCCACCTCTACTAAAAATAGAAATTAATTGGCCAACTAAAAATATGTATGTATATATATGTGTGTGTATATATATATATAATTAGCCGGGCATGGTGGTGCATGCCTGTAATCCCAACTACTTGGGAGGCTGAAGCAGGAGGATCACTTAAGCCCAAGAGTTTGAGGTTGCTGTGAGCTAGGCTGATGCCACGGCACTCTAGCCAGGGCAACAGAGTGAGACTCTGTCTCAAAAAAAAAAAAAAAAAAAATCCGGCACTCTTTCATGATAAAAACCCTCAACAAACTAAGCATAGAAGGAACATATCTTAGAATTATAAAAGCCATATATGACAAACCCACATCCAACATCATATATAAAAGCCATATATGACAAACCCACATCAACTGAATAGGGAAAAGCTGAAAGTATTCACTGTAAGAGCTAGAACAAGACAAGGATGCCCATTGTCACCCCTCCTATTCAACATAGTGCTGGAAGTCCTAGCCAGGGCAATCAGGCAAGAGGAAAATATTAAAGGTATCCAATTTGGGAAATAGGAGGTCAAACAATTGCTCTTCACTGCTGAATGATCTTGTATCTAGAAAAACCCAAAGATTGCACCAAGAATATCCTGCAATTGATAAATTCAGCAAAGCCTCAGGATACAAAATCAATGTACAAAAATTAGTAGCATTTCTATGTACTAATAACGGTCAAGCCA
>CAUYRT010038216.1:0-24368 GCA_963574885.1 Lepilemur ruficaudatus | reverse complement strand
CATTATTCCCTAAGAAATATAGTATAACAACTGTTACATAGCATTTATATTGTATTAGATATTAGAAATAATGTAGAGATGATTTAGAGTATACAGGAGGGTGTGCCTAGGTTACATGCAAATACTACACCATTTTATATCAGGGACTTAGGCATTCACAGATTTTGGTATCCAAGATGGTTCTGAAACCAATCCCCCACAGATACAGCAAGATGACTGTACTTTTTTTTTTCTTTTTACACAGTCTAAAATAAAAGAGATTAGGCTCCTTTTTCAAAGTTATCTTCATAACTTTAATTTCTCTCCCTGAACTAATACCATTAAGCATGATTGAATTTAAGAGGTTTCCAGATGTCTCAGCCTCTCACTTACATAAAAATTCTTTGACCACACCTATAGATAGCTAATTTCAACCTGCATGTAGGGATTTATTGTTCTATCTCCTGGGGTCAGCTTACTTCAACTTGTTGTAGTAGGATTTTAAAATGTTCTAAGAGTGCATACTACACATAATGTTGTGAGCTGTCCATTTCTGTTACTCATTTCAAAATTTCTGAGACTTAGTGATGATCTTCTAGCAGCCTTCATTCTCCCATCCAGCCATTCACTCAACAAACTTTGATCACTGGGGAGGGTATTAGGAGTATAGCTCTTCCAGCCTTCTAAAGCAAATGCAGCAATACAAATACACGTGCATAATTATAAGGGGCAATTATCTATACTAGAGATATGAGTATTTGCCGGATGAACCACTTTTAAAATGTATTCTAAAGGAAAAATGCCTTAGAGGCACAAAGGTCCATCTTCAAGGGAAATATAATTTAAATAGTACGCTTACACTAATAAAAACAGAATTATGTGGGTGAATAGAATGTAATATTGATTTAGTCATTGGGTTATAAAATGAGCTTTTTTCCCTTTATTTGCCAACTAATTTCAAAGAAAAGTGTGATTTTAAAATGCAAAAAACCAGTTGATAATCATAGGCTGATATTTTCAGTTGTAATGAATTCCTGTGACAACGTGAACATACACCCACCAACACGTCTGTAATAGAAACCATTTCGGGCGACACTAGATGGCCACAGATTTCCCAGGGCCTCACAGCAAGACAGTGGTGGTCTTGGGGATTGATACTTTTCATCTTCCTTGAAGATAGACATCCTCCAGTTGTCACCCTGTAGGAAATCAGGAAATATGCTAAACTATCCAGTGGACTTGGAATTACACAGCATTGTGCCAGTGGAGATATCCTATCCAATTTTATGGTTTATTTTGAAGGAGAGTGGAAAAAAATTAAAAAAAAAAAAAAAAAAAACGTTGGAAGGAAGCTGCACACAACATGGCCAAACAGCTGGCTGGTTTTATGTCCCAGAAACAGCTTGGGACTAACTATACTCACAGGATCTCTTGGCAGAGTAGCTTGATGAAAATACCAAAGCTGTGAGAAGTGTTCTTTTGCTGAATCCTTCATGTAGCTATCATATGGTTTATTAACCTAAATTAGAATACATACACCTTTTTTTTAAAGAAAGTCTTTGTATGTCTAAGTGAGGAACTTACTGATTCGTTATACAACTCAAATGTGGTTCGCCACAGCATTAATATTAAATAAACCTCAATAATTTTCAGAAACTATAATCCTAGACATGTAGTGATTTCCTCCTTTCTTTCAAATAATATTTTTTGGGGGCAGTCAAGGGAAAACCTGATAGAAATTTAAGCATGAATTCAAAGGCACTGGTGACTTTTTTGAATGCCAAAATTAACCTCCAAGGGAAATTGGTTGTAGTGACTTCATACATCTATTTATTCAGTCTTTTAACATTTAACTGATAACCTCCTTAAGCAATAATGACAACTTAATTTTAAGCATATTTCTGGCTCATCTGCTAGATGCCATAATTGTGGAATACACAAGATTTATTTTACTCTTTTAGAATTTCTTACATTAGAGGGTATTCTGTATTTTGAAATTCAGTATTGTGGGAGACCTTGCATTCTATCACCCCTAAATGTTTTGATTAAATGAATTTATTCTTTACTAAGTATCCAAGGTAGAGCCAATTAGCTGGGACATTTCTTAGTTTTATCAAGAGGCATTTTGAGTTTATTTTTTGTGACATCAGAATTAGTTTCTCATCTCAGAGTTTGCTGTATTTCTCTAGTGACTCAAGTAGTTATTGGCAGTCAGTTTGTAAAAAGCTCCCTGAGATTATCTAAATGCAGGATGTTAGGAATGGAAATACATATCATTGCCTCTCCTGTCAAAAAATGTAATTAACACACATGATATATCATCTTGCAAAAGTGCATGAAAATTTCAGTGGGTGACCTCGAGTCATATCTCTCCAGTGTAAGCACTAACTGCCCTGTCCCTGAACATCTCGTGCCCTAGTGCAGGACTCTTTCTTCTTGTATTCTTGTCTCATTAGCCCTGTGTGTGTGTGTGTGTGTGTGTGTGTGTGTGTGTGTGCGCGTGTGTATTTTCAGTTCAAAACCTACCACTCAATTTTAATTTCTTAAACAATTTTGATTTGATTCAACTTATTGCATAGGTAATAGTCCATTTACATAGTGCAAAAAAAGTGAAAGTATGCACTTCTTCCAATCCAGATATTGAGAGATTCCTCATTCATTTTTATGGTTACATGTAATTCATTATATAGATGAATAATTTATTTAACCAGTCCCGTACTGATGAACATTAGGTTGTTTTCTAGTCTTTTGCTATGACCAAAGAAATGCTGAAAGAATAGTATTGTCTTTGTCAGTTCAGGCTGCCATAGCAAAATTCCATAGAATGTGTGGCTTATACACAACAGAAATTTATTCCTCACTGTTTTAGAGGCTAGAATTCTGAGATTAGGGTGACAGCATGGATGGGCTCTGGTGAGGACTCTCTTCCTGGTTTGCAGACTACTGACCTCTCATTGTATCCTCATACAGTGGAAAGACAGCTAGCTGGCTCTCTGGTCTCTGCTTATGAGGGCACTAATCCCATTCTTGAGGGCTGCCTCCTCATGACCTAATTACCTCCAAGGAACTCACCTCCAGATATTATCACATTGGAATTAGGGTTCCAACATATGAATTTAGGGGGCATACAAGCATTCAGTCTATTAGATATATTCAGTACTTATGTAATATATTAATAATATCTATATTATTTTGTATCTGTAGTATAATTATCAGAAGTTGACTTGCTAGTTCAAAAATCCTATGCATTTCTAATTTTGATATTAATATTTATTGCTACAATTGACTTTCTTAAGGGTGTGTACCAACTTATACCCATGAATGTAGGAGATGTGCCTAAACCCCTTAGTCTTGCCATTAGAGAATATTACCGATATTCGGAGGTTTTGCCAATCTGAAAACAGGGGAAGTTTGTCAGTGTGTTTTTAATTGACAGTTCTCTAATTTTGAGTGAGGTTCAGTATTTCATCAAAAGTTTAAGAGCCATTTTAATTTTTTTCTTTGGATAGTTCCCTCATTTATTTGTTTACCATATGTTATGGTGTTGTCCTTTTCTTTGTTGATTTACGGGAGTTCCTTAAGTATAGGGACATACTTCCTTTGTATGTGATAGGAATTCTTTTTATCAACAGTTTGTCCTTCATTAGAATTCTCTGCTCTTGAGAAGTCCTTGAGAGAACATGTCAGCCTTGTGCACATTTGGAGGGCAGTTCCTTGGCAATGTCTCCATTTTTTTTTTTTTGCATAGAAAATGGTTTGAGTCAATTATTCTGGTGTCAATTGTGCTAAATTATTTTTCTAAAAATTTCACCATTCCATCCAGGTTTAATGTATTTTCATATAGTTTATTTTTCCTGGAGTATGTTATATTCTTGATAAAATTTTGTCTTCTTGGTCTATCAATAACTAAAAAAGAAACCAGAAAACAACAAAATACAACCTATTGAAATCTCTCACTGTAATTATAGATTTGTCTAATTTTCCTTGTAATCTATTGATTTTGCTCTTTCTATTTTAAGGCTATATAATTTGATGTTTTAACATACAGAATTATTTTAAGTTCCTGATAAATTACTGATTTTATCTGATATTTTATAACTTTTTTTTAAAACCAAGTTTTCTGGTTTCCTACTGTATGCCAGATTCTTAAATAATTTAGGACACAATATTTTTCAGAAAAGAAATGATTAAGAATTTATGGAAATCCTGGGATGGTCAAGTTGATGCAATGCTTTGGAACAGAGGAGTACAGATAATTGTAGTGTATAGAGAATGCCTAAGATACAAGCAAATGTATTGCATGTACACATATTAAAAGTACCATAACATACATACCTGAATTATTTCACTAGATTCCAGTGAGTAAACATGAGCCTGAATCTACCTAACTAATTGAGAGAATGGGAACTTACCTTTATTTTTCCAAGAAAAAAGAAACAAAATCAGATATTTAATTCTTGGTACACTTAATTGTTACATTATTTCCCACATTGTGTAGATTCACATCTCTTTAATCAATGGAAGACCAAGTGCTGATGATCCTTCTCCTGAACTTTTGGAATTTACCTCTGCTCGCTATATTCGCCTGAGATTTCAGAGGATCCGCACCTTGAATGCCGACTTGATGATGTTTGCTCACAAAGATCCAAGAGAAATTGACCCCATTGTCACAAGACGAGTAAGTTACGATGAAATATTGGAGCCTGTGAATGATATCGCACCTATCTTTGTAATTGTCTGTTAAAGAATTTAAAAAGAAGTCTTTCAGCGATTTGTAGGAGTGGCTAGTCTCATTATTACTATTTAATTTTAAACTTTTCAATTATTTTTATTTATAACAATTATTATTTAAAGTTTGATAGACTTTCCTTTGTTCAAATCCAAGCTCTGACACTTATTAGGTGTGTAACACTTATCAAACTTTTTAACATTCTTAGATTTTAATATCTTTTTTTATAAAATGATCATTATGTCTAGTTCATAATCTTATTTTTGAGGACTATATTACTCTTTGTCACTTTAGACAATCTTCATTACTATTATAATTGGCTTTGAGGAGTTAGTATTGGAAGTTCAGGGGCTTTGAAATATTTTTGGCTGTAACCCACTTGAAGAAATACATTTTATATCGTGACCCAGTACACACACACATGCAGACACACACACAGAGCAATATGTAGTAGTATCAGCTGGTGGTCTTGTGCAAATACAGAGTCTCTGAATCAGTAAGTAGTTCTAGGGCAGGGCTGTGATTCTGCAATTCCAGAAAATTTCCAGGTGATGTCGATGTTGCTGGTCTGTGGACCATTTTGTATAATCAAATAATTTGGTTTTATGCTTCATAAATGAATCATAAGCCACAGTGTAAAAAAAAAAAGCATTGCTATAGGGGAAAACTGATTCTACATACTGTTTTATTTTTCTTTACAAATTAAATATAAAGGGAAAAAAGATTAAAGCATCTTTTCAACAGATCTTTGAACATGGGAGCTAACAAGTGCTCTCTTCCAGTGTTAAATTGGAATTTGTGGGATTATGATATACGTGATCAACCCAGATTGCTATGAGTGATAACTGCGCTACCTTCTTACTTGCTACCATGTTTACTGGTTTATGGCACCTCCCAAATATGCTGCTATGAAACCAAAACATTATTACCAAGGGAGTCACTTCAGCCATAAATCCATAAGGCAAATTTATGCTAGCAGAGTGTCTACTCTATGAGTAAATGTATAGGTAAGAAAGAGGATTATAGGGAGAAACTAATACTGTGGGACAAAGCACTTTTTCTAGAATGATCCTACTAAGGTCAGACCACTGCTACCAACTGCCAAGTTGCTAAATTAGTAGACTGAATATTCACAATTCCTGAATGGTCCTCATATGTTTTCTCTCCTCTTACTTAGCTTCCCCACATCTAACCTCTCCATCATCATAAAATAGCATTTAAAGTTTTAGTTATTCCCATACAATATATGTCAGATGTTTTAGTGCCCTATATTTTCCAAACCTGAAATAATGCTACCTTGACTTATATTTCAACATATTGCAAATTGTCTCATGCAGAACTAATCATTATTTTATAGCAATGCTTAGATTCTTCACTTGTTTAAAAAAATACTTTTAATTTTAATTTTGCCGTAACTTAAAAATATACACTAAGAAAGACTGAATAATATTGAAGTGAAATTTAATCTTTCCTGACAGTATATCTATCAGAGAGGGGGAAAAAAATCAATGAAAATAAATTAGTGTTCCTTTTATCATCTTTTGCAGGAGGTAGAGTGGGGGCTGGTGTGCACATCTATTATTTATAACTTTATTGTACATGAGCCTCTAAAATGGTGCAGAAGTCAACATATAAATATGTTATTTTGAAAGTACTCAAGTTCAATAAACACTACATGTAAATTTAAATATATAAAACTAGGATATTGAATTTCAACTCCTCTTCATGACTCAAAAGCAAAGCATTATACATTTATATTTAAAATAGATACCCCAATTTTAAAAGCACATACAAATACTACTGTATCAGCTTTCTGAGGCAATATCTCTATTCGTATCTGTATTATTAAGTGATGAAGTTAAGTGAAAAAACAAAAATTTTTTTCCTTGGGTCTACAAAGAAAAACAAAAACAAAGATTTTTACATTACCCAGCTTCCTAGCAAGTTCCATTAGTTCAAGGTCTAGGTATATCAAATAAGAAAATATAACAAAAATATTTAAAAGACACTGTCTGTACATAACAAAAACAAACAAAAGAAAGAAGAAAAAAATAAGTGAATTGAAAAAAGTGGATTTGTAGTCAGGGAACTCAGGTTTGTGTCTACCTACTTATTCTTGCTAAATCTGTTTTTTCCTTCATGTGATAATTGGAATAATAGGACTATCTACCACTGCGATGGTTATTTGGATGTGATAATGTAAGGTGCTCTGACAATTATAAAATAGTATATACATATTAATTAAAATTTTAAAAATACTCTGGCTTTAGAACTATAAATAATCTTTAAAAAATAGCTGAATAGATTAAAATAATAAGTAACATAGCCATATGTTGACTTCATAGAAGTAGGTAATTATGTGGACTTTTTAACATAATAAGATAAAAAAGCACGTGTTTTGTACAACAAAATTAGTTGATTACTTTTAATTTTTTTCTTCTATGGTTAAGGAGTGTATTACTATGAGCACCATGTATTTCTAAATTTTGTTGGTTCTTTTTAAATCCATAAAGTGAAGCAGTTTGCATAAGATCTGTGAGTTCTGGTTCCTATAATCACCATAAAAAAAAGGTGTGCTTGCAAGAAACTATGTACAAGTTTTGTGAAGAATTGTTGTCCTTAGTCCCAGATAAAAACTATTGTCAACAACAAGTACTCCAGCATGGACCTTGTACTGTCTGTGAGAAAGAAATTTGTAAAATGCTCACCTGACATAAATTAAAGTCATTCTTGGTTTGGGCTGTCATTACAAAGCTAGGAGTTACTTCATCCATTTTGTGAGCTCTCACTTGTCCTCGACAAACACAAACATGCTTCCCGCTAAGGATAAAAATGGAAAATAAAGATTTTAACTGAATGTTCCCTTTTGTTACTTTCACCTTGCAGTCATCTTAACAGGATTTCTCTCTGGATTGTTTTTGCAGTATTACTACTCGGTCAAGGATATTTCCGTTGGAGGGATGTGCATCTGCTATGGTCATGCCAGGGCTTGTCCCCTCGATCCAGCGACAAATGTATGTATATTTATAGGATGCTTAGATAAAATGAAGCCCTGAACTGTAAAAAGTTTCATGAGAGTCTTTGCTGACATGGAACACTGCGAATGGGTGTCAGGTCCCCATTTTGACAGTGTAACAGAAAGCCGTGCCAGGGTGAAATAAGATCTGGCAGTTAGGATGATAGACTTTGAAATCAGCCATCATGGTATCAGAAAACAGATTAGTTTGTTTTTTTTTTCCCCCCAAAGAGGTTCCAAACTGGTCTATCTATTTTGAAACCTCTCTAGCTATGACAGCCTGCTGCATGATTTAGCTTTAGAGAATGCCTACCATCAATCAACCTGACCATTTCTTTTAAAGTTTTTAATCAAAAAATTAATGCAAACAAATGAAAAATGTTCATGGAAGTAAATATATAAACAGCCATGGATCAGAAGGCTAAGGTGGGGCAGGGGCAATAAGGAGTGGGGTGGAAGAGAGAATTCTCAAGAGAACACTGACAGTGCCAAGCCAGAAAACGCTGGAATACTTTGGGGTAGAATTTTTCATTAATGACAGTGAATTAAGTGAACATAACCTAAAGGAGATGTTGAATGAGCATCTGTTTTTCCTGTCATAAACAAACTGGTGAAATTCAAAATCATCTACTTTACAGTCTATGGAAAAAATACATTGAATAGTGAGATAAGTGAATATATAGGTAGGGCTATGGATATTTTTTTCTCGACTAAAATTGTGATACAAATGACATCACATTCAAACTTAGTTTTCTGTTTAATGGATAATAATGTTATCTCCTAGGAAGATTCAAGTACCCTGGCACATTTTTATGGCAAAGTTGTAATGCTGTTCTCTGCGTGGTGCAGGCATTCTCTATGAACTGCACTGATGGGCAGTATTTCCCAAGCTTTGAGAGCCCACAAGGCACTGTTGGAGGGCCAGTTCCATGTGGTAAATGGAGACTACACTCAGAGCACACACAGACAGGAGATTTAGTCCTGGGGACATTAGGTTTCTGTTCTACCTATGCCCCTAGATGCCTAGGGATCAACTCCCTCCTCTTTGCCACATCCCAAAATGTTAACAGCACTTTAAGGGAACCCTTAAAATAGACACATTTGACCCCAGAAAACATGCAGATCCCAAGCCTAAACCCAGTGATTCCAGAACCATCCTGGACCTCCCTATGCTGATGGTGATCAGATATACTCACACCAAGGCTAGCACCATTTCCTTCCCTGGCTGAAGTAGTTATACATTTTGGTACATAGGCTAATAGTTTTTTCTTCATACTACCTTTCAGAGAGAGCCCCTCCCTTAGAGTTCTAACTAATGCTAACAATGTGCTCCCCCCTCTTTTTGACTAGAAATCTCACTGTGAGTGTGAGCATAACACCTGTGGCGATAGCTGTGATCAGTGCTGCCCGGGCTTCCATCAGAAACCTTGGAGAGCTGGGACTTTTCTGACTAAAACCGAGTGTGAAGGTAAGTTCTTGAGAAGCCAACAGAATGTGTCATTCTTGCTTTCCTGGGACACAGGTAATATAAACGTGGTGATTTTAGGTAAATTCATACTTCCAATTTATATATTTTATCCAAGGCAAGAGCTGGTAAATTCTTTACACTGCTTATTTACTCAGCTTCTCAGTTTTTTTTAATATGGCAAATATTTACCAAATATCTATGAATTTACCATTGTGTGAGGATTATGAGAAATAGATAAAAGCATAGTATATACTTATCATTAGGGTGAACCTGATATTTATAGCATGATGTATATATAGACTAATAGAAATATAAATAAACATTAAGGCAAAACCTAGATTATTTAGACACTAGCCTTCTAAACACATATATTTATGAAATGGTTCTGAAACTTGTATTAGCTCCAGCTTCTTCTATTTACTCCCTTTGCAGCCCTACAATTTACCCCCCTCTGTGACTAAATAGGCTTGGAATACCCATAATCTAAGAGAAGGAGGGAAATCAGAGGTGAGAGATTATACCCCACATGTTAGAGCCAGTTTATTACCTGAAAAAAAAAAGGCCCTATGCTTCATTAGCTATAATTATAAAGAGTGGTTTTCGGGGACAGGAGCTGGGAAAGATACAAGAGTAGAAGGTGACAGAAAGCAAGAGATCAAATTTGTGGAAAATAAATACTTATCCTAATAATAGATGTTAATATTTTAAATATATGGATCGTCATTAATGACAACAGTATAGAACTGGTAGTATAAAAGTGGCATCAGAGATAATCACTAGGATAAACTAAGCTATAGCAATTACTGGACAGTGGCCACCAAGAAAAAAGCCAGTAACAAAAAATAGTAAAGTGACAGGCTATGCAAATATGTCAACAAATACTCATTTGTACTGGCACTTTGAAGACAACTCCGTATGTCTAGTTTTTACTGAAGGGAAATACCTAAGAAGTGTAGCAGATGATTTTATAGCCTAATACAGCCCAATATGGTGACAGGGGTGCTGGAGAAACATGCTTCTGGAGATGTTCTCAGGCCAAGAAAAGACTTAAAAACGGACTTGTGTTGAATGTAAACCCAAATCAGTCTGAAGCCCAATTCAACTGAATTCAAATACTAATATTTTAGTGAATCAGCCCTAACCACATTTTTTTTTCAGTTCGTTAAGTATATTTGGCTTCAGACAAGCTTGGTAGACATTTTAAACTAATACCAACCTTATACATTCATTGAATAACAAATTAATTAAACTCATATTTATCATATATCACATGTCACACATGACAGATCTTTAAAACTATTGAATCACAACACACATTAATCATAAAATATTCCCCGATCACGAAATATAAAATCGGCCTTCCATATCCATGGGTTCTGCATCCATGGATAAAACTAACTGTGGATCGAAAATATTAAAAAAAAAAATTTGAATCTGTACTGAACTTGTACAGACTTCTTTTAAATAATTATTTCCCAAACACTACAATGTAACGACAATTTACAAAGCATTTATATTGTTTTAGTATCATAAGTAACCTAGAGATTATTTAAAGAATACAGGAGGATGTGCACAATTACATGCAGACACTACACCATTTTATATCAGGGACTTGAACATCCGTAGGTCTTGGTATCCAAGAAAGGTCCCGGAACCCATCCCCCACAGATACCAAGGGATGACTGTATTTTCTTTTCAGCCTTAGATTCTGCATATACTATCAATGTCTTGAGTTCCTTCATTTTCTGCACTAACCTCATTTGCTTTTTGATTTGTGTCTACCTGCTTATAAAGATATTATGGATTAGAAATATCCCATCATCACTGAGACATATCTGGAGGCATGAGCCACCACTGGACAGGCACCCACCATTGTAGGGGACCACTGGAGGCCTAGCCTTTGTTTTTGTTCAACTACTTCTTGCCCTGTTCTGGCTAATCTCTCAGTTTTCAAAGCTTCTCCATAAAAAGCAGACATTGTTTCCTAAGAGTGACTTTCAATGAAATGCCACCCAGGGATATTTACTCTCAAACTTCTTTAAATTTTAATTAAATTTCTCTTATGTTTGTGAATATCGGCAATCACAAGTGGGAGCAGAATAGCTATTGAAGGTAGGTGTTCCTCCTGTTTCCACTGACATACTATCATACAGTTATAATTATGTGAAGCAGATCTGCAAAATCCTTTAACACTTGTGTATCTGTGTGTAAATACAACATAAAAAGAACAGACCAACTTGTTAGCAACAGAGGTAGATGAAGCAAAGCAAAAGATTGCCACTTGCTACCATATACATTTTTTAAATAGTGGAATTATGAAACAATATTTTTCTTTCTTTGTAGGGGAAAAATGTATATTTTCCCAAACTGAATAATAAGCATTTTAGAAACTTAGAAGTTAATGATGAGAGTCTTAACCGTAAAACCTTATATAAACATCACACTTCTGTTAATATATGCATTCCTATAAGCCCATATAAAAATTTTCTCTTCCAAGATGAATTTTATTCCAATCACCTTAATAAAAATCCTTCTGTGACATGACAAATCCCTCCATAAAATGAATAATTGCCTTCTAATTCATTTGAGTTTAATTTGGATTTTCATCAGTCTAGCTTACTTAAGGCAAGATATATCTCTAAAGATACATGAGGAATAGTTTTATATCACATGTGTTGGACATTCTGTGAAATAGTAAGTTGCTGATGACAGGAAAATAAATGGCTCTTTGTGAGCAGGTACTATCCATGTTCTCTGAGGCTATAGTCAGAGCTGGGCTGGATGCAGTGTGTAGATAGCAAGTGTGGCCAGCGGCAGAAGGTCCTGGCTGCATGGTGTGTGAGAAGGACTGTTGCTAAGGCATCAGTGTTTTACTTACATCAGCTCATAGTTCTAAATACTTGTGGCAACACTAATTCTAAATAGTGTGAGAATAAATTTGTATTATTCTATATTTCTCTATACTTCTTTTGGCAGCAGAAATTTTGACTGTTTCTTATAATATTTTTTACTAAAGAGTTCTTAAGAATTCATAGCTGTGTGGTGGTGTTCTATAATCCCAGCTACTCAGGAGGCTGAGGTGGGAGGATATCTTGAGCCCAGAAGTTGGAGATAAGCCTGGGCAACATGGCAAGACTCAGACCCATCTCTCAAAAAATAAGAACTCCTGTGTATTGTCCTAGATATATAACACTGCTTATAATGCCTAGTGATTTATATTTTTTACTTTGTGTATCCTAGAATAAAGTTTGAAACTCTCTATTAATATAGCGAAAATACTATATTCTAAATCTAAAGTCAGCCAATTGTATAAGGTATTTGCAACAAACATGACAATAGGATAGTATCCTTACTGTATTAAGAAATATTACATGTCAATAAGAAAAAATTCCATAAGCCTTTTAAAAATGAGCAAAGATCAAAACAGATATTTCTGGAAAAGAAATAATTTATAACCCTATAAAAACATGATGACATTCATAATTAAGGAAGTATGAATTAAAACAATGAAAATATTATTTTTAACTTATCAAAGTGTTTATCCATCCACTCAACAAATATGTCCATTCAAGTAATACCCTGTATAGCCTTAGGGGATACATATGCTAATATAGAAAGAGCTCTGTGATTTACTATTAGTAAAATGAAACAGAAACAGTATATAAATGCCCCTCTCCCTTTGTGGAATAAATAAAAAGATTGGACTGTATGTATGCATGTATACCTATACACACACACACACACACACACACACGTGGAAATCAATGTAAGGACACGTAAAAAAAATCAACATGATATAAGAATGAGACTGCATAGATATCTTTCCCTAGTCCCCATCTTAATATAACCTAATATAAATTTTTCATATTTTTCAAAGCCTTACCCAGTCCTTTCTAGGGAAAGTGATTTTTCACTTCTTTGAATTCCTCTAATGGAACATGAAAAAGACAAGGTGGATGAAGAGGAGGAAAAATCAATTGAGAACTTATTTATAAGGCATCATACTAATGATTTTACATGCATTATCTCACTTGGTGCTTTTAAATATCCCTGTCTGGTCATTACTATTGACCACCTCATGTTTTATATGGAAACTGAGCCTTAGTGAAATTAAAAGTTCCCAACCTCACATGACTAAGTGCAGAGGGCACACAAATCCGAGACTGTGTGATGCAAAATAGTGTGATCTTAGCCACTAAGCAAACTTGATTAGTCGACACCTTTCTTTTGTCTTATCTCACTTGCCAGGTAGAATGTGAAGGGATTCTGGCAGTTTTTTAGCAGTGCAGACTCTACACTGCACTGACTTCAGAGTCTGGTTTCTAATACTAATTACGTTACCTTTTGCCAGTTACTTCACTTCTCTCTGTCTCAGGTTTCTAATATAATGAAAAAAGGTTAATGATAACACTGAATTCATAAAGGCATTTTGAAAATCAGTGGCAGTAAATATGAAACACTTAGAACAGAGCTTTGCATGTAAAATAAACAACTAAATAAGTTTTAGTTATTATTCGTAGTAAAAGAAAGGAATTGTATCCTACATGTTCTTTTTACCCATAGGATCTAACACAGAGATTCCCATATAGTAATTACAGATTATCTGGCCTTTAATCATTCAATATCATCATTCAATAATTTATTATTTGTCATAATATGAAGATATAGATTTAACTATATAAAATTCCACCTTTGTAAATCAAAATCAATCAAATATTGGCAATTTCATATGATTCAGCTTAATTTGCATATTTTAATTATTTCAAATTTCATTAAAATATGGGAATTTATGAATACAGCCAGTAAATCCAGATACTTTCTAGATACCTTTTTTTGTGTGTGTATGCTAAATGAATGTAATTTCCTATATAGTATAAAAAATCTATTATATATAGATAAAAACCTGATTTTTAAATGTAATAAAAAATGTAAAATGATTTTTAAATGTATCTGAAAATGGTTTTTAAATGTATCTGAAACCTGTAATTAATATTCATTACTTTATTTTTTCTAATGTAGCATGCAATTGTCATGGGAAAGCTGGAGAATGCTATTATGATGAAAATGTTGCCAGAAGAAATCTGAGTTTAAATATATATGGAAAGTACATTGGAGGGGGTGTATGCATTAATTGTACCCAAAACACTGCTGGTATAAACTGTGAGACATGTATTGATGGCTTCTTCAGACCCAAAGGGGTAAAGTATTCCTTTTCTTTCATAAAGCATTATTTTTGATTTTTTTATACAAAGATGTATCAAGCAGAAAAATAATTTTGAAATCTTCGCTAAAAAGTTGAACTTCAAATTCTAAACGGTGACTAGGGGTATTTCATAGTTGAAACTGATATACATCATTGAAGCTATATACTGATATATTTCCATCACTGCAGAAAGTTCCATTGTGCCTCATTACAGTCCATCCCCAACCCCAGGCAAAATCTGTTCTGATTGTTAGAGCATAAATTAGTTCTGCCTCTTAGTGACTTTGTAAAAATTGAATAGTACGTACTAGTCTGTGTCTTCCTGCTTTCACTCACCATGTTTCCATGTTGTTTATACATCAGTAGTTCCTTTTGTAAAAAAAATTGTTGAGTAGTATTCCTATGCATGAATATATAAAAATTTTAGTCCATTGTCCTGTTGATGGACATTTGGGACATTTCTAGTTTGGGGTTAGCTCCTACAAATGATTTCATACTAATGTTTTTGTAGTCAGGTTTTATTCTAGTCTTTTTGTAGTCATGTATTTATCTTGTGTAAATGTGTAGGAGTAGAAGGTTTGTTTCATAGGATGGGTATATGCTTGACTTTATAAGAAACTGTCAACATTTTTCCAAATTAATAATAATGTATAATGTCTTCACCAAAATAGCATATGAGTTCCAGTTGTTTCATATCATATTTAATATTTGATGTTGACTATCTTTTTGAATTTTAGCTATCCAGTGGGCATGAAATGACATCTGATTATGGTTTTAATTTTCACTGGAGGTGCTTATTGGCCATTCCTATGTCTTCTCTTGTAAAGTGTCTGTTCAAGTCGTTATTTTTTTTTATTCTAGAAACTTAATAATTTTAACTTTTAGGACTATGGTCCAAATCTTTGTGTGTGGTGTGAAATAATGATTGAGATTTATGTGGTATTCTAATATCATTTGTTGAAAACCAATTGACTTTATATTGTTGCTATATATGGGTCAATTTCTGGAGCCTCAGTTATGTTCCATGGATCAATTTGTCTATCTTTGAGCTAACACTGCACTATTTCGATTACTTTAGCTTTTAATAAGCCTGGAATTCAGGTATTATATATGAGCACACTACCTTTTTTCTTCCTTTTCGAGATTGTTTTGTCTTTAGTAGTTTTTTGGTATCTCCATACGATTTTAGAATCAACTTGTCAATTACAAAATAAAATACTAGGATTGTTGCAAAAAATCTATATACAAATGTGGAGAAGGGAATTTGGGCAGATGTTGGTAAAAAAATACAAAGTTTTAGTTAAATAAGAGGAAAACATTCAAGAGATTTACTGTACAAACATGGTGATTACAGTTAATAATATATTTTGTTCTTGAAAAATTTGGAGAGTAGATTTTAAGTGTTCTCACCACAAAAAATGATAAGTATGTGAGATAATAGATAAGTTAATTAGCATGACATAACCATTCCCATATATTTCAAAGTATCATGTTGTGCATGATAAATATGTACAAATTTTTAAAAGTATCAATTTAAAAAATGAGAGAAGTAACATTATAGCAATATTGAGTCATTTAACCAATGAACATTGTATTTTTTCCCATTTATTTCTATCTTCTTTAATTAATCACATCAGTGTTTCCAGTGTAAAACTCTTTACATGTTGTTTGTTAAATTTAATCTTCAGTATTTTGCTTGGCATTATCATAAAAAATTGTTTTTAAAAACAGTTTTCCAATTTTTTAATGTTATCACTACCAAAAGTTTTGAATATTGACTTTATGTCCTATATTCACTGTGAGTTCCTTTATTAATTCCAGTAGTTTTAAACTGCATTCTTTAGAAGTATACACAGACAATTGTGTTGCCTGAAAATAAATTCAGGCTTCTCCCTTTGCTGTCTTTATGCCAATGTTAACTAAAAATGGTGAGAGCTGATGTTTTTACTTTGGTCTCAACCTTAAAGGGAAACACTGTATTTGACTGTTGAGTATGATGTGAGTGTAGATTTTTTAATGGATGCCCTTTTTCAGATTCAGCAGATACCCTACTGTTCCTAGGTGGCTGAGAGTTTATATAATAAAAAAGTATTGAATTCTGTCAAATGCTTTCCTGTACCTGCTGAAGTGAACTTAAGGATTTTCTCCTTTATTCTGTAAATGTGGTCAATTTGCACTGATTGCTTTTTAAAATATGAACCCAATGTTGTATTTATGAGTCAAACTCCATTTGGTTATGATGTATTATCAATTTTATATGTTGGATGATTTAATTTACTAATATTTGGTTAAGCGTTTTTGAATCTTCTCATAAGGGATATTGGTCTGTAATTTTATTTTCTTGAAATGTCAGGTTTTTGTATTGGGATATATTGGCCTTAGCAAATGAGCTTGGAAATGCTTCCTCTTCCTCAGTTTTCTAAAATAATTTGTGTAAGGTTGGAATTAATTATCTTTAAATGCTTGATAAAATTTCCCAGTGATCTGGGCCTTTAGTTTTCTTTGTGGGAAGAACTTTGTTAATGAATTGAATATTTTTTATTAGATATAGGGCTAGATAGTTTTGGGGGACAGTTTTAACACATTGTATTTTTCAAGAAGTTTGTTCATTTCATCCAAATTGTCGAATTATTGCATAAAGTTTTTTTTTAAATTTTCCCCTTATTATCTTCATGAAGTCTATGGTATCTATACTGATATTCCTTCTTTAATTCCTAAAATTATTAATTTTTTTCTCTGTTTTTATTGGTCATGTGTTAGGGGTTTATCAATATTCTTCATCTTTTAAAAAACTTTGGTCTTTTAATTATTTTTCTATGTCTATTGATTTCTGCTATATTTATTCTATCATTCTTTTGACCTATTTTGGGTTTAAATTTCCAATTCTTTTGCTACCTATCAACTTGGAAACTTAAATTATGATTTTAAACCTTTCTTTTTTTATAATGTAAGCATTTAAATAAAAAATTGCCTTCTAATAAGTTCTTTGGCTGCTTCCCATAAATTCAGAGATGCTTTATGTTCATTATCATTTATTTTAAATTATTTCTGATTTCTCTTGTGATTTAATTTCAAAATATTTAGGCTTTATTAAATATTATATTTGTATTGAGTTCTACAGTGAATGCATTAAGTCTGTGAACACATTCTCTAAAATGTCAAACTTTAGAAGTTTCTTAAGATTTATTTTATGGCCCAGTGCATGATTTCTCTTGGTAACCTAACATGTGCACTTTAGAAGTAGGTTTATCCTGAAGTTGTTAGTTGCTACAAATGTATATTTGTCCCATCTATAATTGTGGATTCCCTACCTTTGTTTCATTCTGTCAGTATTTCTTCATCTACTTTAGAGAACTGTTACCAGGTGCATGCACAGTTAGAATTTTTTTTTACATCTTTATATTTTTATCTCTTATAACTTGTCATTTTAATAATTATAAAGATCTCCACTTAATCTCAGATAAAACTTTGTCATAAAATCTACTTTATTTTCTATTAATATGGCTATACCAGCTCTTTTATGCTTACTCTGTATGGTATATACTTTCAATTTTTTTTGTTTGTTTTCAACTTATCTACATCTTTTACAAACAGGTGTCTTATAAGCAGTAAAATAAATGGGTGTTGCTTTTTAAAAATCCTGACAATCATTGTCTTTTAAACCATATATTTAGTCCATACATTTGATATAATTAATAATATGGTTGGGTTTTGCTATTTGTTTCCTATTTCTGTCACAAAATTTTTGTTCCCATCCTTTCTTTTCTGTCTTCATTTGGGTTATACAAATATTTTTTAGTATTCCATTCTATTACCTCTGTCATCTTAAGCAATACTCCTTTGTATTAACTTTATTTAAGCTCATGTTATAGTGATATAATCCTTCTTTTGGACTGTTGTTTTCATACGTTGCACATAAATTGTAAGCCACCGGTACAATATTGTAATTTTTGTTTGAAGTCATTTTTCTTTCAAATAATTGAGGCAAAGAAAAAAAAAGATAGTTTTATTTTAACCATATAGTTACCATTTTCAGTATCCTATGTTCTCTCTTATATGTATTTTCCTTCTGCCTGAAGAATTTCCTTTAGCAGTTTTTTTTATAGTGCAGAACTGGTAGTGACAAATTTTCTCGCTTTCCTTTTATCTGAAAATGTCTTTATTCTACCCACATTATTGAAGGATATTTTCATCATAGGTGCAGAGCTGTTTGTTTATTTAGTACTTTAAAGATGTGGTATCATTATTTTCTGAATTTCATTGATTCTTATGAGAGCACAGCCATCATTTGTATCTTTTTTTCTTCTTTATATAATGTATCTCTTATTCACTAGCTGATTTCAAGATAAATATTCTCTTTGTATTTACTTTTTAACAATTTTACCATGTACTGGAAAACTTTGGCCTGCAGACCAAATCTGGCCTGTTGCCTATATTTATATGACTTGCAAGCAAAGAAAGTTTCCTACATTTGTAAAGGTTTGTTAGAAGAAGAGGAGGAGAAGCACAAGGAGGGGAAGGAGGAGGAGGAGGAGGAGTAAAAGAAAGAAAGAGTCCTTATGTGGCTTACAAAACCTACATCTTACTCTCTGATCATTTACAGAAAAAGTTTTCTGATATGACTATGTTTGGGATTGTGTGTGTGTGTGTGCTTATCTTGCCTGATTCGTGAAGCTTCTTGGAACTATAAGTTGAGATTTTATTTTACATTTAGGAGATTGTAGGCCATTTTTTTAGAAAAATATTTTTTGAGCCATACTGCTCTTCTCCTTGTAGGATTCCAGCTACACCGATGTCAGGTTACTTGATTATGTCTGATAGTTACTCAGACGGTGCTAATTTAATTATTTTCTTTCTTTTTTCTTCAGGTTGGATAGTTTCTATTTATCTTTCATTATGTTATTAGGTTGGCTGCTTTTACTTGTATCATCTCTAATTTGATGTTAAGCTCATCCAGTGAATTTCTAAATTGAGATATTTTACTTTTCAGCTTTCTGGCGTTCTTATGTTTCTTGGAGTTTCCATATATCTGTCAAATTGCTCCATGCATTCACTCATTATAAACATTACTTCCTTTATATTCTTGGGCATATTTATAGAACTTACATACACACTTCCTTGTATGCTAATTACAATACCTGGGTCACCTCAGGATCTGCTTTTATTGACTTCTTTTTGATGAACACGGGCATTTTCCTGTTTCTTCTCATATCTAGTGCAGTATTTCCCTCTTATCCACTGTGGATATGTTCTAAGACTCCAAGTAGTTGCCTGAACTGTAGATAGTACCAAGCCCTACACACAGATGTGTTCACGTGTGCACATGCACCCACCCCCCCCACACACATGCTGTGTTTTTGCAATCTGATAACCGTGAAAGCTTCTAAGTGCGTAATGATAGGTAATGTCTATCTAGTGTGAATATGTGGACAAAGAGATGATTCACATCCCTGGTGAGACAGACCAGGGCAGCATGAGATTTCATTATACTGCTCAGAATGGCATACAATTTAAAACTTATGAATTATTTATTTTTGAAAATTTCCATTTAACGTTTTGGACCATGGTTGACTGTGGGTAACCAAAACCTTGGAAAGCAAAACTACAGATAAGGGGGGACTACTGTAATTTATGCTTAATATAGGACATTTTGGAGAATACAGAATAGAAAGACTGGATTTTGTTATCTTCCTCTGAAGATTGTGAATTGTATTCTAATTAGTAGTAAACTCACTAAGTGATCGCCGTGAAGTTATGGAGGCTTGCTTTTATACCTTTTTAGGGCAGATTGATGGAAAGTTCAAGGTATTTATCTAACATTGCTAACTTGGCTGACTTAAACTCCAATTTCTGTTTACTTTATCGTGTGCAACACTTGAAAACTCTGCTCAGGTTATTCAGTTTTCTAGCTGTTGCTTTCCACTGGGTTTCTTGGAGTCTCCTGAATGCATACACAATAGAAGGATCAGCTAAGCCTTTGAGGGATGTTAATGTGTAATTTTGGTCCTGTCCCTCAATAAATGTGGATCTTGTTCAGTGTATTGTTTTTCTTTTAAACATCAAATCCTTTCAATTTGTACCAGCTTTTGCTTATTCTCCCAGGTCCTCAAATATTTGATTTTTATATTTTTATATTTTTCCCAGAATTCATAATTGTTATTTGAAGGCGTTGTTGGTTTCATACCTGACATTCCATCATATCATAACTGGAAATCTAATCACATGTTTATTACAAGTCAAGTAATTAAGTGAATCCAAGCCTAAGTTTGGGTGTTTTGATATTTATAAAAATACTTATGCTACACTGTATACAAAAAAAATGCAAATCTTTCAAACACTTAATATTTGGGTAGAATTCCGTTATGTTTTTATGAAGATTATAGAAAGAAAAGTTTTGCACATTGTAATTTGACAACTCATGAACTTATATCTATGATATTATTAAAATTATTGCCTTAAAATTTGATTTTAGATTTATTTAACAAATACACATATTTAATTTATGTATGCATATAAATTATGTATATAAAAATAATATATAATGTAATGTTTACTTAGAAGATGGATTAGTAATATGAATTATTATTTTAATAAGATTAAAAACCATGTAAAGTAGACATGTTTGCAGAATCTCACAGGTTAGATTTCCTGAACAATAATCTAATTTTGGCAGATTTTCCTAATTACCACAAGGGGGGTACTTAATTATTAATAGAAGGCTTTGTTTATCATCATTGGGATCATAAATCATATTTCTACAAGGTAAGGTTTTATCCAAATTAATTTTTTTTTGCAATAAGTCCACAAAGAGTTTTTGTTGTTTTTCATGTCCTGGTGGTTTCTCTGGATAGAAAGCCCTTCTTCCAATTCCGCTCTCAAATTGTTACTCATACTTCAAGCTTCAGTTTAAACATCACTTTTTCTGTGAAACATTGCTTTACTTCATTGTGTTGTGTTATTACCCCTTCCTCTTTTGCCCCACATTGCTCTGTCTTTATGTCTGTTTTATCACTTCACGGATTCTCTTTAACCAATATCTTTTAAGTCTATTATTCCTATAAGCTTGTTTAAAGCAGAGACCATACCTTACTTATGCTGTGAACAGTCCTTTATAGTGGAGGATGAATGGATATGTCTTAGACAAATGATGATTTTGAAAATGATCTGTGAACTTAGTTGATTGACTTTTTAAAATCATATGTAAGATTAACTGTACACCTCGGTAAAGTCACTGAAAATCATTTAATTGTACACTTAAAATGGAGTGTTGGTTGTACATAGATACAGTTGGAGCACTATGTATGTACTGTCTGGACTACTTTGACTGAGTAGGTTTTTGAATGTAACAAGATAAGTCAACTTGAGTGGTAATATATTATGGGAAATCAGCTCACTACAAATTGTGAATGTAAACATTGTACTATAAATGTTTTGTAGTTTTCCCCCAATAAAATTTTTGGAAGAAAAAAAAATATATATGATTATAAAAACTTTTTCAAAGTTTGTTTAATGTTCACCCAAACATTACCCCATTGCTGGCATCCACGTCACCCTTTCAGAAACTACGGTGTAATCCGTTCACCTAGCTTTGTTCTGAAAAGCCCGAGTCTCAACTCCTCAAAGCAGGGCAGAGAAAAGAACTGCTTGCTCATCAGTGGGTGGCTGTACACACCCCCTCAGAAAGGACAAGTCAGGCGGCAACTTCTCAGTTGCCCACTGTGGACCAAGCGGCTTCTCCAAGGTTCGACGCAAGTCAGTGGCAGGACAAAGCAAGGTCTGGTGAGGCATGGTCGAAAGGACCCTGCTGGCTAAATGACGGATGGACCAGTTTCCAGTCCAGCCGTCCTCATTAGAATGAGCACCTTGGGAACCTCTGTCTTTCCTAGCGGAAGTGGTAGCAAAGTAACGGAGTTTAGGAGAGAATTTGTCATCTGAATGTTCCTCTAGTGACTCTGTGGCCTTGGTTCAAATACTGTGACGCTGTCTTCTGGGGCAGAAAGCAGGTTATGAGTAATACTAATGTCACGGAGGTAACATCCTTAACACGGGCCAGGTTATGAATAGAAGGGGCCTGGGACCTGCGTTTACTTAAAGTTCTTTATCAAATCATATTCTCAGAGAACTTCAATTTACGTTCAGAAAGAAGAGAGCCCGTAAACAGACGAACAGTCCCCATAAAAAGAAGGTAGACAGGCTGAGACATCGAAACCCGCATCGCATGTACTCAGCCCTACAAAAACTTCCCAGGGTTTCTACCATCTGCAAAACTCAGTCCTGGGTACTGCACTAGCAAATAATAAACCTGACCTGGGAGGGGTTTATAGTACAGCTTGGTATATCTAGCAAAACTCATATCAGAGGGGAATTCGTTTAGCTAAGAGGAATAGAATTAATGATTCACGGGACCTTAAGCAGACAGGGTTACGTTTTTCTTTCCTAGCAAGTGTTCTGCAAGCAAAAAAATCTTAGGCTGTTCCTGTGGCTCAGCAATTGTCAGAGCCCAGATGCGTTCAGAATTTCTGCTCATGTCACATCTACCATAAGGCGAGGGAAGGGGTCAGGGTGCAAAGGGCTATGCTGCAGCTCACACCTCCTGGGCCAAAACCCAGTCACCTTGCCACCTGTAAGCAGCAGAAAGGCTAAAATACTAACTGGGCGGTGACCTGGCAGTGAAGGGTTGGAAATGGCTTGGGGACACACAAACCAATAGTTTCTCTTACATTAGACATTTCTTCAAAGATTCGGAACTGGGCCACATTATCAGGATATGCACAGCGTCAAAAACTTTTCAATCAAATGGTACAGGACACAAAAGCCATGACAGTGCATTAGAAAACTTTTCCTAATCCACTATGCTTGATGTATCAGCCACGTACAGTATGTCTTTTCACAGGCAAATCTTTCTTAACTCTAGAGTTGCAAAAAACCACGGTCACTGAATTTTAGTGTTAATACTTTCTCAATTTTGGTTCTGTGGTGGGATAGATAAAGCAGAGATTTCAGCATAGACAGCCCCAGGTTCAAGTCCTGTCTTTGGAAATTGGCAGCTAGGAGCCCTGACCACACCTCTAAGCCTTGTTTTCCTCATCTACATAATTAAGTAAATATAATTTGTATTTCTATAGGTTTCTCATAGGATTTATAATGTTCTCAGACATTATTTAGAATAGTGTCCAGCTCAAAGCAGACGTTCAATAAATGGTTGCTTTTGAAAACTAGATGAGTTTAATGTCACCTTTGATTACACAGCCGGGTGACCTAAGCGATTTGTTAAAATTGCAAATATTAGGCCAGGCGCAGTGGCTCACGCCTGTAATCCTAGCACTCTGGGAGGCCGAGGTGGGCGGATTGCTCAACGTCAGGAGTTTGAAACCAGCCTGAGCAAGAGAGAGACCCCGTCTCTACTAATAATAGAAAGAAATTAATTGGCCAACTAAATATATATAGAAAAAATTAGCCGGGCATGGTGGCACATGCCTGTAGTCCCAGCTACTTGGGAGGCTGAGGCAGAAGGATTTCTGGAGCCCAGGAGTTTGAGGTTGCTGTGAGCCAGGCTGACGCCACGGCACTCTAGCCCAGGCAACACAGTGAGACTCTGTCTCAAAAAAAAAAAAATTGCAAATATTATGACACCCCTTACAACCTGGTCAGTCTGACTTCAAGTAATAGGGCTCAGGAATCTTTATTTTTTTCACAAGCTTCATTGGAAATTAAAATGCAAAGCTTGGCATGAAAAATCAAAAGGGCTACTGCCTTTGCATTGTAGGAATATTTTCTACACAGGAATAGCAATATGCTTTTTGAAAGTAAATGCAGAAAGATAATTTTGCACTTAAATAACACTAAAGGTTAAAATGTTAAATATATAAATATAAATACAAATATGCCATTTTGCAGTTTAGAATCAATTTTTCCTTGTAGAACCAAATTGAATTTTACACCATTGAATTCAAATTGAGGAAAAAGACCACAA
>CAUYRT010038214.1:0-12596 GCA_963574885.1 Lepilemur ruficaudatus | reverse complement strand
ACCAGCCTGAGCAAGAGTGAGACCCTGTCTCTACTATAAATAGAAAGAAATTAATTGGCCAACTAAAAATATATAGAAAAGATTAGCCGGGCATGGTGGCACATGTCTGTAGTCCCAGCTATTTGGGAGGCTGAGGCAGAAGGATCGCTTGAGCCCAGGAGTTTGAGGTTGCTGTGAGCTAGGCTGACGCCACGGCACTCACTCTAGCCCGGGCAACAGAGTGAGACTCTGTCTCAAACAAACAAACAACAGAAGTTTATTCGAAAGTCCAAAACTTAGATTTTAAAATAAGAATGATTAGCTAAAGGAGCCTCAGGTCCATTGCAGCTCAGGAACATGGTCATTCAGCTCAGGCCCCGGCTAGGGGCAGACACAGCAGGAGCAGGCAATCCACAGTCCACCGTCCACAAAAACCCTGCCGAGTCCCTTTAGCTTCCTTCCTAGGTAGACTCCCCAGCTCCCACATGGGCAGACCTGACGCTGCAAAATTCATACAGTGCAAAATTCATGCATCCTTATTTTAAAACCTAAGAAAGTCAAGGAGAGGAAACCCTCATCCTCAGGGCTTGAGGTCTTACTTGTTTCTGGAAATGCATTTCTCACAACCGAAGTGCAGAAAATAGGAAGAGCATCAGGTTGGGTCTGAACCTACTTCCAGCTGTGTGATTTGGGACAAATTTATTTAGCATCCCAGAGCCTAAGGAGTTCTTGCAGAGATTAGTAAGAATATTATAGTGCACATTGTAAATGTTTACTCAATGGCAGCTATTTTGCTGTTATTATTATTATTTGCAATGCAGTGTTAAATGCTATGATGGGGAACATAGGGATTATAGAAGTCATAGTAAGGGTGGCAGAACACAGCCTGTGGGATCAGGGCAGGTTTCCTACAGGGCAGGTTTCCTACAGAAAGCCACAGCCAAATTCTGAGTGGTAAAGTTGCCAAACACTTAAAAACAGGAGATTTCCAGATTTCTAGATTCTCATGAAAAATCAGAAACCTGACAACACTGAGCCCACATTCCCACAACTGCTGGACTCTTGCTGCCCGTTTGAAGAAAGGCCCCAGGGTGCTTCTTTCCTGGCAACAGGGACCTTTCTGGGTGAGAATGTAGTGTATTCCAAAGCCAAGTGATTCCCAAACCAGGCAGTGCATTAGCACTTCCTAGGGCGAGGGCCCTGGAGCTTATAGGAGATTCTGGAAGCACCAGCCCAATGGGAACAGCTATTTTATTCTATGTGAGGCATCTGCATGCAGTAGGCTGTGGACCTTCACATCAGGCATAAAGATTTCTGATTTTCTGGTTCATGGCTTGTGCTCTGAAAGAAACACAGGATTGAGCGTGTAGACTTGGGACACAGCTGGAGGTCTCCAGTCAATGTGACACTAGTCAAGTCCCTTCCTCTCTATAGGATTCAGTTTCCTCCTCTGTAAAACAAGGGAGTTGACATAGATCAGGGGTCTCAAACTTACTCACGTGCCTCCAGGGACCAGGGTAAGTGGTGTGGTGCGTGGGCTATGTGGGAACCAGGGGCTAAGGCGCCACAGCAAATGGGCAGCGAGAGTCCAGCAGTCGTGGGAATGTGGGCCCAGTGTTGTCAGGTTTCCGATTTTTCATGAGAATCTAGAAATCTGGAAATCTCCTCTTTTTAAGTGTTTGGCAACTAGTCCAACATTTTTCATAACCATTGTGCTTGCCAAATGAAACAGGCCAACGGGCTAGAGTAAGCCTCCAGACCCTAAAAGTTGGTATGAAAACTTTTTTATTAAATGTATAAAAAGTTTATCATCCCTGGAATGGCTATTCTCAGAGTTTGCCATTTTATGTACCTGGAAATTGCTCCCAGGATTCCTGGCTGGGGCCTTCTCTGCCCATGGCAAGGTCAAATGCTTTGTGCCTGCAGTCCATACCCCCATTATAGGTGAGCTCTGAGATGGGGCTTGGGCGTCAGCACAAGTCCTTGGTAGCCTCCAGAAACTCAAGAGCTTTCTTAGAAATTCCTAGTAACCCCAGCAGAGTCTCCCACCCTTGGCAGGCTCATCTGATCCACCTGCCCCAGGGTGGCTGACAAATGAATTGCAGTGAATCAGAACTTGGATTCACAGGAAGTAATTCTGGACCGAACCTTAGGTATCATCTAGTACAATTCCTCCATTTTACAGACCCAGAGTGGTACGTGACCCCCCCGAAATCTAGGAGAACCCAGATCCCAGTAAAAAGGACGGTGATTACTAGTAAGCACTTAGCAGCAGACAGGCCTGGGTTCAAACCCTGGCTTTGTCACTTGCCATGTCCTGACTTTAAGCCTTTTTCTAGATAAGTAAGTCTGTTCTATAATTCTCACCTTGACATCTTTGCTTGTACTGTCCTCTATTGGGAATTTCTGTTCCTACCTTTTTCTCGTTTGAAAAAAAACTGCTAGCTGAGTGCCATGGCAGGTACCTGTACTCCCAGCTACCCGGAGGCTGAGGTGGCAGGATCCCTTGAACCCAGGAGTTCCAGGCCAGTGTGGGCAACACAGCATGATCCCACCTCTCTCTCTCTCTCTTTTTCTTTTAAGACAGAGTCTCACTCTGTCACCCTGGGTAGAGTGAGTGCAGTGGCATCATCATAGCTCACTGCAACCTCAAACTTCTGAGCTCAAGCCATCTTCCCACCCTGGCCTCCCAGAGTGCTAGGATTACAGGTGTGAGCCACCACGCCCAGCCAGATCCTATCTCTTTAAAAAAGTCCTGCCCATTTTATCAACAGTCCACTCAGATTTCAGTTCCTCTCTGAAGACTTTCATCCATCTATTCATTTGAATAGATAATACATTCACAAACACGTTAAAAATTCAAGTGGTATGAAGTCTTTCTTGATCTGTAGTCTTTATCCCAGTATCTTTGGCCTCTCCCAACATTAAACTGCCACTGTGTCCAAATAAGGTCTGGCAACAAAGGGGAAATGGTTATGGAAATTAAGATTCATCTCTAGGATGAAATACAATGCAATGCAGCCATTAAAAATGAAAATAAATAGCTGGGGCTGGGCACTGTGGAGGCACCTATAATCCTAGTGCTCTGGGAGGCCAAGGCAGGAGGATCCACTGAGCTCACAAGTTCAAGACCAGCCTAAGCAAGAGCAAGACCCCGACTCTACTAAAAACAGAAAAAATTAGCCAGGCGTGGTGGTGTGCGCCTATAGTCCCAGCTACTCGGGAGGCTGAGGCAGGAGGATCCCTCGAACCCAGGAGTTGGAGGCTGCTGTGAGCTATGATGATGCCACTACACTCTGGCCCAGGTGGAGAAAGAAAATATTCACAAATTGTTGTAGAGTTAAAAGAGTGGGTTACCACTTCATAGAAATAGTAGGATCCCACTTTTGTCAAGAGAAAAGAAGGTGGGAATAGGAAAAATACTGGAGGGCATGCATGCAGCAAAATCTTACCAGTGGCACTTAGTAGGGGACAGAAGTACAGGTGAGTTTTTTTCCACTTCCCTTTTCATGTTATTCTTTATTTTTGGAATTTTCTACATAATCATGTTTTCACTTTTTTTTTTTTTTTTTTTTGAGACAGAGTCTTACTCTGTTTCCCAGGCTAGAGTGCTGTGGCATCAGCCTAGATCACAGCAACCTCAAATGCCTGGGCTCAAGCGATCCTTCTGCCTCAGCCTCCCGAGTAGCTGGGACTACAGGCATGTGCCACCATGCCCGGCTAATTTTTTTATATATATATATTTTTAGTTGGCCAATTAATTTCTTTCTATTTTTTAGTAGAGACGGGGTCTCACTCTTGCTCAGGCTGGTTTCGAACTCCTCACCTTGAGTGATCCACCTGCCTTGGCCTCCCAGAGTGCTAGGATTACAGGCGTGAGCCACCACGCCCGGCCCATGTTTTTACTTTGTAGTCATTTTAAAATAAGAGTTCTTTATGCCGTTGAATCTCTTACACTCTTTTACCACTCAGCAACTCTGTGCTCTGGGTGATCAGGAAAGTAAGGATTTTTTTTTTCTAAGGGAGATCTGACAAATGAACAGGATTATTATTCCTGTTTTAGAGATGTGCAGACTGAGGTTGGGGGCTGAGGTCTGGGATTTGTGCAAAGTCTAAAGCTAAGGCGTGCAGCCAGGGCTGAACGGCGGATCCTCCCAAATACTGGTCCTTGCTTCCTTAGGGGAAATCCCCCAGCGACTTCCTCCGTTCTTCCAGCCATACACGTGTGATTTCTAAAGATTGTGCAAGAGCATAGAGAAGGCCAGTGGAACACAGAGTGACATTTTGAATGGGACTAATGTTCAAAGTGACATCTTATGGGTCTTCGTCCCACATTTACTTCCACCTGCATACAGGCAAGTCTATGCCTTCACTGACAACAAACATGTTGTTTTAGTCAAAGCTCTTTTGGACTCAAACAGCAAAGACCTATTCAAATTAGCTTCAGTGAACAGAAAATGAATTTACCAGAAGGGCACTGTCACATCTACTGAATCCAAAAGTAATAGGGCCTCAGGCAGCTTGGGAAGGAGACGTGGGAAGGAGTCAAGAGCCCCAGGAATCAGATAGAGCTCTTTTGGTTGCAGGTAACAGTCAGCTAAAGGCCTTTTTGTTTGTTTGTTTTTTGAGACAGTCTCTTGCTCTGTCGCCCAGGTAGAGTGCTGTGGCGTCATCATAGCTCACTGCAACCTCAAACTCCTGGTCCCAAGTGAGCTTCCTGCCTCAACCTTCCCAGTAGCTGGGACTATAAGCATGCACTACCACACCTGGCTAATTTTAAATTTTTTTGTGTGGTGATGGGGTCTCACTGTGTTGCCCAGGTCTTGGACTTCTGGCTTCAAGCAATCCTCCTGCCTTGGCCTCCTAAGGTGCTGGGATTAGAGGTGACCCACCGTGCCCAGCCAAAAGGACTGTCTGAAAGACACAAAGTGTCTCCCGGAACCCACAAGCAGGAATGCCAGCTGGCCTAGAAGGAGGGGGAAGAGCACTCTGGGGACCAAGGAAGTCCTTTCTCTCCATCATTTGTCTCTGACATGCTTTTCTCAGGGTGCAGACCAGCTTCTCTGCCTCTCTGGTCTGGATAGGGGTGCAGAACATGCCTGCTCTCCAGCTACCTGGTTGCGTATGTGTAGTTCTAGCCACACAGAAAGACTGAATCTCTCACCAAATTCCTGGAGGAAGGATGAGATGACAAGGCTTGGCTCAGCTGCAGGACCCCATGGTACAAACATGGCTTCCAGGAGCCAGCCCTCATTTTTCTTTCCCCTGAGCATCCTTGCCCTCTACAGACTGCCTTTCATTTATCTATCCAGGTTCATGGCAGAAGGTGGCTGCACCATGGACCCCAAGTTTTGTCATGTTCCTCATCTCAGACACACTAGAAACTGACTGGAACTATTGAGCCCCAATAGTTCAATTATCCAATTGTCTTGCTGAAGCCCTTGGCAAGAGAATTGGATAAGTCTAACTCAGGTCCTTTGTCCAACCTGGTGCCGTGCCCTGTGGCCAGGAGAAGGGAAGGCATCCTGTCCTACCACATGGCTGCCCTGGCTTACCTCATGGGGAGAGGGCTGGTTTAGGAAATGTGGGGCAGGCACGGTGGCTCACGCCTGTCATCTCAGCACTTTGGGAGGCCAAGGTGGGAGGATTGCTTGAGGCTAGGAGTTAAGACCAGCATGGGCAATAGCAAGACCCCACCTCTAAGAAAAAATTTAAAATGAGTTGGGTATGAACCTGTAGTCCTAGCTACTTGGGAGGCTGAGGCAGGAAGATCGCTCGAGCCCAGGAGTTCAAGGTTACAGTGAGCTATGATCGCTGTACTCCAGCCCAGGCAACAGAGCAAGACCCTGTCTCTAAAAAAAAGAAAAAACAAAATGTAGAGTGTTATGAAGTGGGCAGATACCTCACAAAATGAGGGCTCTTCCTGGTGCGATTATATCATGTCATGGCTGCTGAGCTTGAAAGCATCTTCATAAATGAGGGGCTAGCTTCACTGTCTTCCACTGAAGCCCCAGAAAAACCGCAGCATCTTTTCTTTTTAAGGACATCAGAATTAGAAACCTTTGTGTACACTGACTAATTCAATCTGGCCAATATAATGAGCACTCACCTTGATCGAGACACTGTGCCAGGTACAGAAGGTCCAAAGATGATTTGATATCATCCTGCCTGGCCTCCCCACTAGTGTGTTTATATCGGACAAGTTCATTTAGAAATCTGTTATTTCTGACACAGCCTGCTTTGGAATTTCCATTCGATTGCATTGGGAGGCACTAAATTGCGTGAATTCATCTGAGAGTTGAGATCACAGGAACTAATAATGTACTTGATCTCTTTGCTCAGAATCATCATTTTTTTTTAAACAAAAGTATTATGAAGGCCATTGACAGTGGTGAAATTAATATCCAGTTGGGATTTCCCATGCAGCCTCGGAGGCCTGTCATTATAGAGTTGAATCTGGGCCAGACACCCTCGTGATACCCGTCGTGTTATTAATGGTTTTGCTGAAGGCATGGGGGAGCTTACTCAATGCAGGAGGCAGACCCGTCCTATCCCAGTGCAAATCTCAATTCTTTTATTTACTAGTTGGAGTCACTGTGGATGTCTCACCTCCCTTCTCTGAGCCTCAGTTCTTACCTCCCTAGAAAAGGGCACAGAACCACAGACCAAATGCTGTTACTTCTGGGAAGAGCAGGGAATTTCGCTGAGCAACAAAAGGAAAATTTCACTTATTACTTCATTAGGTTTTGTTTGAATTAACAGCAGAGAGCTTGTATTTCTCTAATGATTTTTAAAACAAATTTTTAGAACCCAGAGGAGAATGGACAAAGAGCCTCGGCTTTTGGCATGTCCGGGTACGTGTTGCTGTTAATATCATCTTGTACTAAAGTTAAATAAATGGTGCAGTTGTCTCTGCTGGGTTTTTTGTTTTGTTTTGTTTTTTTCTTCTTTTACCTCACTCAGAAGCAGAGAACCTAGGATTTCTTAGGATTCCTCTTTTGGTAGTGGTGCCCAGGGCTGGCTATATAATTTCTGGGACCCAGTGCAAAATGAAAATGTAAGGCCCCTTGTAGGAAAGACAGGAAAATAATGTGCTGTTGAAAATAATTACACAGAAAACTTTTTATTTTCTTCTGAGATTGCTCTTTGACTTGTTAAGGAGTTTTTTACTTGCTATTCAAGGTCATTCTAAGTAAATAAAAAATAAAAATATAAATTATTAGCATAAATTTTTACCATTCATGTTTATATTATGCGACGCCAGTGTTCAATGCAAATTTGAGAGAATTTAACTCATATGTGGAATCACCAAATTTTCACAATTTGCATCTCATAGCTTCTACATGCATATGTATCTTGTTTTTGCTGGAATAGGAGAAATGCTGCACAAAACAAGCCCAACTTTTTTTTTTTTTATTTCACTTCTTGGTACATGTGCTTTCTACCCACAGTCTCCACCTTCTGCCCACTGTGGAGTGAGGAAGGACTGAAAAGAAAAGAACTGTGAGTTGCCCTATCTTTTCCTTTCCTTCTGTCATCATTGTCAGCATAAGGAGTTGGCGAGTACAGGGAAGTGACATGAGTAAAAAAAATATGTATGATAAGGTTCCTTGGTCATTTGTGTTTCTTAGAAGCCATTGCCTTCTTTCTGTGTTCAAACCAAGTTTCTTGTTTTTTGTTCCTTGAGGCAGTCTCTCACTCTGTAGCCCCGGGTAGACTGTAGCAGTGTCATCATAGCTCACAGCAAACTCAAACTCCTGGGCTCAAGCGATCCTCCTGCCTCAGCCTCCCAAGTAGCTGGGACTACAGGCATGCATCACCATGCCCGGTTAATTTGCCTATTTTTAGTGGAGATGGGGTCTCATTCTTGCTCAGGCTGGTCTTAAACTCCTGAGCTCAAGCGATCCTCCTGATCCTCCCGCCTCGCCTCGGCTTCCCAGAGTGCTAGGATTGCAGGCGCGTGGGCCCAAAGCAAGTTTTAATTCAGACGGAAGGCGTGGCCTCTCAGGGCTGTCAATGACCCCCATTTAGTCAGTCTTAAAGTAAACCACTGTTTTAGTCCATTCATGCTACTCTAACAAAATACCTAAGACTGCTGATTTAGAAAGAACAGAAATGTATTTCTCACAGTTCTGGAGGCTGGGAAGTCCAAGATCAAGGCACTGGCAAATTCAGTATCTGGTGAAGGCTTGCTCTCTGCTTCCAAGTTGGTGCCTGGTTGCTGCATCCTCCCACAGCAGAAGGCAAAAGGGCAAAAGGCACTAGGGTGCTCCTTTGGCTCTGTCATAAGAGCACTAATCCAGAGGCCCAGCACAGTGGCTCACACCTGTAATCCTAGCATTCTGGGAGGCCAAGGCAGGATAATGAGTTGGAGGCTGCAGTGAGCTATGATTGTGCCACTGCACTCCAGCTTGGACAACGAAGTAAGACCCTGTTTATATAAAGAAACAAGCAAATAAATAAGAGCACTAATCCAATTATGATGGCAGAGCCCTTGTGACTTAATCACTTCCCTAAAGGTCTCACCTCTTTTTTTGTTTTTGTTTTTGAGGAGGAGAAAGGAAAGAGAAGTTTGTTATTACTTTGCCAACAAGGGAGGAGGATGGAGACTCCTGCCTGAAATGCCATCATCTTCAAGGTCTCACCTCTTAATACCATCATGTTGAGTGGGGTTTAAGTTCCTTTAAGTTCCAAGATATGAATTTTGGAGGGATACAAGCATTCAAGCCATACCACCCACTTAGTTAGTATTTACTTTGAGTCTCACTCAACTATTTATCAAAGGGCCACTGTAATTCTGTGCTCTTGGGGCACGGAGAATGCTATATGATAATGAGGAGGCAAGGCATTGCAGCGTATCGAAGGTATCTCCTCTGTTCCATTGTGCCATGGGACTTCGCTTACACAACACCGGTTCCAAGATAAAATTAAGAATTTCAAGATGGTGGCCGGGCACGGTGGCTCATGCCTGTAATCCTAGCACTATGGGAGGCTGAGGCGGGCAGATAGCTCAAGGTCAGGAGTTCGAGACCAGCCTGAGCAAGAGCGAGACCCCGTCTCTACTAAAAAATAGAAAGAAATTCATTGGTCAACTAAAAATATATAGAAAAAATTAGGCTGGCATGGTGGCGCATGCCTGTAGTCCCAGCTACTTGGGAGGCTGAGGCAGGAGGATCACTTGAGCCCAGGAGTCTGAGGTTGCTGTGAGCTAGGCTGACGCCACGGCACTCTAGCCCAGGCAACAGAGTGAGACTCTGTCTCAAAAAAAAAAAAAAAAAAGAATTTCAAGATGGTGGCAGCAGAGCATTAAACTCCAAGCCTGGTGCCCTTCTGAGGGAGGGGCCCTGTGTGACTGCATAGGTCACACACCCATGATCCCAGCCACAGCTGTCCCCTCTTTGGTCCAGCAGAGCCCACACTGGACTAGCAACTGTTAAGGACAGGGAGTTAGGAGTCATGTTCTGGCTCCAGCTATATCTCTGGTTTTGGCAAAACCTTGGATTAAACAGCATTACCTCACCAGGTTCCAGTTACATCTATTGGATTATTTCTCTGCCAAAGCCTGCCCCGATCTCCTCTTTTTTTTTTTTTTTTTTGAGCATTACAAAAGTTTACTTAACAAAAAGTTTGATATGAAAATGTACATGACCTGATTTTAACACCATAGTGAAACATGGATTTCTATGGACAGCCATTATTTGTACTTGTTCCAAGGCTTCTAACATGATCTTTCTGTTTCCTCATATTGCCACCATTCCAATGGTGTTCTGTTGCCCACTGGTTGCCCTTCGTCTTTAACACATTCATCTATCACAAATGTCATACAGCGATCAAATCCCCGCAATATTCCTTCGACATGTTTGCTACCATTTAATTTCAATTATAACTTCTTGTCCATAAATGTTTTCAACTCAGGAGGTTGAGCTGTGCTCATGGTGTCTACTCTGCAGGCTCAGAGATGGCGATCTCCTCTGATGATAATCCTCTCTCATCCTTCAGGTCTCAGCTTAAAGGCCACCTTCTGAAAGAGGATTCTCCTGGCCTAACAAGTCCCATCTCCCAATATTGCTTTGTCACTACCCTTTCTTTGTTTCTCTCCTTCATAATACTTTCTCCAAGTTGTGACTATATCTTTGTGTGTCTGGGGTTTTTCCTGCCTTCCTCAGCAGAGTGTAAACTCTGCCAGGGCAGGCAGTATGCTGGTTTGGTTCCTCACTGCAGTGCAGAGCAGGTGCACAGTACGTATCTGTTTGAATGGGAGATGAACTCCAGAAGTTGTTTCCATAGGGATTATAATGAACCAAACATTGTTAATGAAGGGGAAAAGTGCTCAAGATATAATATTGAGTCAAAAGAAATAAAGGGCACAAAACTATTAATAGATATAAAGCATGATCCCCAATTTTGTCTAGAAAAAAAGTAAGTGCAGAGAAATACGTCTGCAGAATACATGCAGAGATGCTAACAGTGGTGGGATGTCATGATTTTCACTTTCTTCCTTTCATCTGTGTTTTCTAAATTTTATGTATTGAATATTTATCACTTTTGTAGTATGAAAAAATTTTACATATAAACTATTACATGCACATTGAAAGAACACCTAGAAGAAAATGTACAAAAATAATGACAGCAGATAGTGGAACTGTGGGTGTTTTATATTTTCCTCCTTATACTCTTTTGTATGTGCCAAACTGTCTATGAGGACACTTTTTTTATAAAAATAGTTTAAATATCATTTTGACAATTAAACATAAATAAAAAGCAAACAGAGAACTGAAGCATCCCAACTTTGCTAGAGATGCCTTTCATTTCATGGCTGTACGTTCCATGAAATATAGTATTGGGTTCCTATTGAGATGGATTTGGGAAAGAGAATGGTCATGTGACGGACATGTGATTCAATATCTGGCACAGAAAGGCAACATGGGAAGGGACCATAGAGACATGAAGTGAAAACCCCTCATTTTAAGCGACTCCTTAAGGTATATACATTTATACTCCATCAGTATTAGTATTACTATTTTTAACATATATTTTAAAATTTCAAAAATAATACCGTATGTACTTGTTTTCTTTTTCTTTTTTTTTAGAGATAGGGTCTTGCTATGTTGTCCAGGCTGGTCTCAAACTCCTGGCCTCAAGGGATTCTCCCACCTTGGCCTCCCAAAGTGCTGAGATTACAGGCATAAGCCACTGCCCAGCCTGTATGTACATGTTTTAACAAGTGAAATAAATCTTATTAATAATTTCTTGTGGCTCACGCCTGTAATACTAGCACTCTGGGAGGCCAAGGCAGGTGGATTGCTCGAGGTCAGGAGTTCGAAACCAGCCTGAGCAAAAGCGAGACCCCGTCACTACTAAAAAATAAAGAGAAATTAATTGGCCAACTACAAATATGTAGAAAAAATTAGCTGAGCATGGTGGCGCATGCCTGTAGTCCCAGCTACTCGGGAGTCTGAGGCAGGAGGATCGCTTGAGCCCAGGAGTTTGAGGTTGCTGTGAGTTATGATGATGCCATGGCACTCACTCTAGCCTGGGCAACAGAGTGAGACTCTGTCTCAAAAAAAAAATAAAAAAATAAAAAATAATAATAATGTCTTTTCACTTCCCTCCATTTCCACCCTCTTGATGTGACCAGGGTTTTCAGTCTAGTGTGGATATTTCTACATCTTTTTCTACCTCATACAAATATCTATGAATAAATACAACTGCCTGTTTATATAGAATTTTTGAAAAATAGACTTTATTTTTTTAGATTTACAGAAAATTTTAGAAGATAGTATAGAGGGCTCCTACATACCTTGCACTTAGTTTCCCTTCTTATTCATGTTTTATATTAGTATGGATACATTGGTTACAATTAATGAATAGTATTGATACATTATTATTAACTAATGTCTATAGTTAATATTTAAGATTTCCTTAATTTTCGCTAATGTCCCCGATCCCATCTGGCATGCCACGTTACCTTTAATTGTCATGTCTCTTTAGGCTCCCTTGGCTGTTACACTTTCTCAGACTTCCCTGGTTTTTGATAATCTTGGCCGTTTTGAGGAGTGCTTGTGAGATATTTTGTAGAACGTCCCGCTATTGGGATTTGTCTGATGTTTTGCTCATAATTGCATTGAAGTTACAGGTTTTTGTCAGGAAAACCACACAGGTAAAGTACCATTTTAATCACATCACATCAAGGGTCCGTGCTATTTACCTGATTCACCTGGTGAAGATAATGTTTGTCAGGTTTCTCCACTATCAAGTCACTCCCGCTCTCTTTACATTGTACTCATTGTTTTTATTTTTTTATATATTTTTTAAGAGATGGAGTTTCACTCTGCACTCACCCAGGCTGGAGTGCAGTGGCACAAACATAGCTCACTGTAGCCTCCAACTCCTGGGCTCAAGTGGTCCTCCCATCTCAGATGTCAGAGTAGATAGGTCTGCAGGTGCGTGCCCATATGCCCCGCCAATTTTTTCTTTTTTTTTTTTGGGAGACAGAGTCTCACTCTGCTGCCCGGGCTAGAGTGAGTGCCGTGGCATCAGCCTAGCTCACAGCAACCTCAAACTCCTGGGCTCAAGCGATCCTTCTGCCTCAGCCTCCCGAGTAGCTGGGACTACAG
>CAUYRT010038213.1:0-10498 GCA_963574885.1 Lepilemur ruficaudatus | reverse complement strand
TCCCAAGTAGCTGGGACTACAGGCATGCGCCACCATGCCCGGCTAATTTTTTCTATATATTTTTAGTTGGCCAATTAATTTCTTTCTATTTTTAGTAGAAATGAGGTCTCACTCTTGCTCAGGCTGGTTTCGAACTCCTGACCTTGAGCGATCCACCCGCCTCGGCCTCTCAGAGTGTTAGGATTACAGGCGTGAGCCACCACGCCCGCCCGGCCACAGTCGTCATTATTTATCATCCCCCACCACCACACACACATTGGTTCCTCTCTGCAGAAAAGCTCCTGGAGATTGTTTATCCGCCGAATGCTTTCTGTTGACAGTATCTAAGACGATAAGGAGTACCATGCATTCTGTGGTAACATTAAAATGGCATACATCACTGTGGTTTTATTTTACTTCTTGTGTGAATTTAGTGGATTTCCTAAAAGCTGATCTTCATTTCCACAGCAGAGACAAGTGGGTTTCTGTTTTGTTTTTGTTTTTGTTGTTCTGGCGGGCTGGTGTCTTCACATAAGTGATCATCTTCGTAAGTAGGATATAGCCTAGAAATTTCAGAAAGTTGCAAACAGTGACTTGTTGACGATGCTTACGTTAAATGATGTATCTGAATCTGTGAATTGAAGGAATCAGTATCTGACCAGAAAGCACTGTAAGAGGAAGAGAGGTTTCCATTCTTTTCCTAAATTTTGTCTGTCCATAGCAGATATTTCTGTTTCCCTATGACATGGTATTTTCCTCACAAGTACTTTCAATGGCTCTGTATGCCTCTAGACTGACTGCAAAGCAGAGACTCCACGAGCTCCACTACTTGACTCTGTCTATCCAAGAACGGCCTCCACAGCTCTCCTCTGGGATATAGACTGTCAGAGGCACCGTATGATGGGTAGGGGAATACGCTTTATCTAGAAAACTCAGAGTTTGAACCCCAGTGCTTTATTTGTTAGCAACATGAACTTGGTCAAATCACATCACCGTGCTGAAGCCCAGTCACGTAAAGGGTAGGAGATGCAATGGATAGATTGACTTTAGTTTTCCCTTCCTTCCTTCCTTCCTTCCTTCCTTCCTTCCTTCCTTCCTTCCTTCCTTCCTTCCTTCCTTCCTTCCTTCCTTCCTTCCTTCCTTTCTCTCACTCTGTTTCCCAGACTAAAGAGCAGTGGCATCACCATAGCTCACTGCCACCTCAAACTCCTGGCCTCAAGCGATCCTCTCACCGACGCTTCCCAAAGTGCTAGGATGATGGAGTTTTATTTTTATCTGTGACACCACCACGGGAGGAAATATTTCTTAGGGTCATAGGGTCAGAAATTTAGATCTGTTCTTTGAACTCATCACAGGGGTTAATCGGGATTTTCAGTGTGTAAACATAGGCTACTTGGAATTTCAGCAGTACTCCCATGCCTTCTCATCTATTCAGGCGGGAAACTCTTCTTTCCCTGTGATCTACTCTGCAAACGCTTTGGCCACAAGGATAATTTGAATATCAGGTTCAGGGCACAAATAATTAAGGTCGGTCCTGTGAAGTTAATAAATAAAAGGGGCCAAATATAAACCTTTTGGAAGTTTGTGTCCATTCTTTAACGTTGTGTGTTGCTCAGCTATGAAAAGGCAAGGGAACGTGAAATCCGGAGTTTTAGGGATGACTTATAAGCTCAGTATTCTTTTTTCCCTTTTTCTTTTTTGGCCTTCTCTAAGGTTGTGTCAATAGCAAGGAGGGAAAAAAAAAGAAAAAAAAAAAAAAAACTCAGTGTTCTCAGTTCAGTGCCCAACATCTGTTTCCAGAGTAAAAATGGAGCATCCTATTACACCTTTATCTCCCTTTTGCATGCTAAGGCCGAACTCTGCAGAGAGGTCACCGTTTATTCTCTTTACTAAAACCACGTGTGCCATACTCTGTCTGCTTTGTATAGTTTAGGGGTAACCGTCCAGTCCAATCTTATCCGGGACCCTCACATCCTCACCACAATAGGCCTTCTTGGCTTACTGACACAGGGAATACCGGCTCGTCAGCAATGTTCGATCGGTCTCTTCAGAAACGGATGTTGTCCCGCTTTCTTTTAGTACTTTCTTTTTCTTCATCAGACCCAATCCAGTAAAGGTGGGAGAGAAGGTAACCAGAGACTCTTGAGCATCCGAAGCGAATCCAAGTGAGCTCCCAGATTCAGATAGAATCCGGGAGGAAGAAAAATTGAGAGGTCACATGGATTTTCTGTCTAGCAGGTGCTCTCACACTTAAGATTTCCTTTAAATTTCACCAGAAGCATTAGGCAAAATGAAGATGATTGTGACAAGCACTGTTCTCATTGGACAGATAAGGAGGCAGGCTGAGGGTCACAAGTCACCTGGGCCCAAATATATCGCTAATAAGCATCATCATGTGTTCCTTGATTACTCTGTTGTGTGAAGCCCAGAAAGTTTGGGCTGGGCCGGGGTGCTGGCTGAGGCCTGTAATCCTAGCACCCTGGGAGGCCGAGGAGGCGAGGCGGGAGGATCGCTCAAGGTCAGGCGTTCAAGACCAGCCTGAGCAAAAGTGAGACCCCGTCTCTACTAAAAATAGAAAGAAATTATATTTTTTAATAAAAATTAAATACAAAAAAATAAGGTTTAAAATGACAACACAAACTCTTTAAACTGATGACTGATTAAATCATGTAGGAGGAACTGTTGTGATCTGTAGTTTAACTGAATATTCCCCACTCCCCTGAAAATCACATTTTGACTTAGAATCATCATAATCTTGATACTCCAAATAACTGTTGTAGGCAAGGACAGCAAAGCATCTTCCCCACATCCTGCCTGTTTCTGAGTAAGCAGGTGGTAGCCGAGGTACTCCCCATGTGGCTTCCATTCTCTACCTTTGCGTCCATTTCTGTTCTGCAAGCTTGGGGCTGGTCTTTTTACCAATGCTAGAGGAAAGCTTGGCCATCATCTGGCCTGTTGCTGCTGAACTGGGCAGGAGCTGCTGCCAGTGTACCCTAAATTCAAGTCAGTTTCAATTTGTGGTAAGATTTTCTCTTGACCTAGCACTCTTGAGAGGCTGAGGTGGGAGGATTGCTTGAGCTCAGAAGTTCGAGACTAGCCTGAGCAAAAGTGAGATTCCATATCTGCCAAAAAGAAAGGAAAAAAAACCCAGCCAGGCACTGTGGCGCGCCTGTAGTCCCAGCTACCTGGGAAGCTGAGGCAGAAGGATTGCTTGAGCCCAGGAGTTGGAGGTTGCAGTGAGCTACAGTGACGCCACTGCACTCCACTCAGGGTGTCAGAGGGAGACTCTGTCTCAACAAAAACAAACAAGGCACCTGAACACCTCTCCTCATAGCCCCTCTAAAAAAAAAAATTAAAATTAAAAAAAAAAAAGATTTTCTTTTGACCTTTTCTACATTTCATAGCCATTCAAAGAGCTCTCCATCAGTTAATAAACCAGTGGGGTTTTACTCTAAAATCTGAGATGTTGCTGCATTATTAAGTCATTAAAGGTAAATGCCATTGTCTCCCTCCAAGGAGGGGGTCTTTTCTGCTTGGACATATATCAGGATCTCTTCAGAAGGCAGAATGGACTACACTTTGTACTAAAATTGTTTAGCAGACATCTTGGCAAACTGCAAGGTATCATCTGCAGATGTTAATTATCCAGTTTTGGTTCTTTAATGGCTCTTGAAATGTTCTTAGCTTGTCTTAGTCCATTCATGCTACTATAACAAAATACATGACACTGGATAATTTATAAAAACCAGAAATTTGTTTTCTTACTCTCTGGAGGCTTTGATCTTACTCCAAGATCAAAGTACCAGCAGGTTTGGTGTCTGGTAAGGGCCTGGTCTCTGCTTCCGTGATGGCACCTTGAATGCTGCTTTCTTCACATGGTGGAAGATAGAAGGACAAAAGGCCCTAGCTAGTTCCCTCCGGCTCTTCTAAAGGCCCCACCTTTTAGTACTGAGGCATTGGGGATTTAAGTTTCAACATGAATTTTGGAGGGGACATAAACCTTCAAACGTGGTTCCACCAATTTTTTTTCTTTCTTCCAGATGCTTTATTATTCCTCTTGGGATGGAACAAACTCAGAGACAACATTGCTGATTCTTTTTAAAGAATGTCTTTTATAGAGACATTTGCTTTTCGTTCCTCCTTGTGGACATTTGGAGGACAATGATATGATCGGCTTTGTTTTGGTTTCAAAAGATTCTTTCTAATTCTTCCTACTTCCAGGAATGTGAGAATGGAAACAAGTTCTAGAAGGGTTGATGATGAGATGGAAAAGCAGAGGAAAGAATAGGCCACTGAAACCTGAGCCCTGAAATCACTTTCTGTTTGGGAAAACTTGAACTCTGGAGACTGCTTTCTGGCCTCGTCATCTCCCTTATCTATTACACAAAGCAAACGCTCTAAGCCTTTTATCTCATCAAGCTTCTTTGTCCTTCCTGTACATTTCAAAGATGACCTTATTCTCTATCAACACCAAAATAATAGGTCTGAACTCACTTGAATTCCCTTTTTCTAAAGCCTTAAACCAATATGCACATTCATCCTTGCCTCCTTCCTGCTTGCCAAGAAAAAAATGTTACTCTAAGACCAGTCCCTTTAGCAGTACTCTTAGTCCCCACCCTTCTATCTGCAGGACCTTATTCCATCAATTGCCCTCATCCTTTCCTGTATCTTAAAACTTCTTCTCCTGGTCTCTTCTGCTCTCTCATCCTAAACATTCCTTCCTTCAGTGCTGTTCCTTTCTTAAGCACAGGTATTCTGGAAGAGTAGTCTGCAGTCGCTGGCTCTACCTGCTAAATTTCTTTGCAAGTCCATTTCCATTCTCACCACCATCCCATCCCTGCTCTGAAACTGCTGTCACGTAAGTCTCCACTGACTTCCATTTGCCAGTGCCTGCAAAGGTCACCTTTCACCCTTTGTCTACCCTTTTTTTTTAAATTTTTTATTTTTTTTATTCTGTACATATCGTGTCTTTACTCCATTTTAAGTGTACAATTAAATGGTTATTAGTAAATTTATCGAGTTGTACATCTATTCACATAAATCAGTTTTAGAGGATTTCCTACCCCCTATTGAGACCCCTAATACCCCTCCCAAAATACATTTCAAGCATGCCCCTTCCCTTCACAGTGCTCACCACATCTCTCAGATGTGGATCTACCTCCCACCCCCCAAATCCCTACTGAATACCACCACCATTTGAGCACCATAGTGTTAATCAGTCAATACCAATTTGATGGCAAGTACAAGTGGGGCCCGCTCTTCTGACACCTCACTTTGAATAATGGCAGCACAATTCACTATTGCTAGATCGTGGAAACAACCCAAGTGCCCGTCAATTCATGAGTGGATTATTAAAGTTTGGTATATGTTTACAATGGAATATTACTCAATTTTAAGAAACGACAGTGAGCTAGCACCGCTTATATTATCCTGGATTAAGCTTAGGCCCATTATTCAAAGTGAGGTGTCTACCCTTTTTTTTTTTGCGTCTACCATTTCTGAGGCAATAGTTATTCCTAATTCAGCACTCAGAGGAAAGTTCTAATGCATTTTAACTTTGATACTCAAGGTTCAGGTGTGTTCACTACTGTGAAGCTTCCTCTTGTTTTGGTATATAGTTTATGTGTCACTTTAAATGCTGAATCTCTAGTCAGGGTGGTGGTAGTTTTCATTCTCATAGTCCACACTGCCAAGTTTGTATGTTGACTCCCATGGAACCACATGTTTTCCACTCCTTCCCCCTGACCTTTTTAAACAAAAGTAAAAAATTTATTAAAACTAATACTTAAAAAATAAAATCTTACCTTGTATTTGTGCAAAAATATCATATTACCCAGCTTGCTTACTTTTTCTTTCCTCAACTTAGTTCTTAATGACCTTGGGTTGTGAACATCATCATTACAAAGATCCGCCTCTCTGGATGTTGAAACAACTATACCAAGATGTGAGGCAGCTTCCAGTGCCTAAATGGGTCCTGACACATAGGAAGTGCTCAGTGTAAATATTTGCTGAATGAATGAATTCCATAGGTAGCCCTAAGAGATGCCTCAACGGAAGCAGCTGGAACTGCTGTAGTTCTAACTGAAGAGCTGGAAACATGCCGCAGCTTATATCCCCGTCCGTTGGCTTGAAAGGCTTAATTATGAGCAAAATGCTTAGGTCTGGATGCTATCGTAGTCCCTTTAAAACTTTGTAAATAGTTATTCTTTTTGTATATTTCCTAAAGGGAGAAAACAGTATAAACCATTTAAAAGTCAAGTTGGATTCACTGTTGCCCCTACAACTAGGGAAAACATCAATTTTATTCTTCTTAATTAAAAATTCACATATTTAAATAGTCCATACTATCTTTGTACCCTTAACCCTTCTGCAGTGTTTCTGAAGATGGGGGTCTTTGCTTCTGGTTTATTTGGAGCATTGATGTAGTGAGCAAGTAGGCATTCTGTGTGCATTTGACTCCAGAATTTATGTTTTAGAGAGTGCTCTGGTTTAGTAAGGCCAAGGGATTGCTATTGAAGATCTGGCTGTGAATCTCAGAGACCCCCGGAAACCTGCTGTTGACCCTGCTCTGTACTCTTAACTCTCAGCACTGTCAGTGTCATCTTCTGTGTGTTTAAATTATCTGTGCTAATGGAACTGACTGCCTAATTCTGTCCAAATTGGTGTCTGTAACTGATAATGTATTTCTCAACTCTTGTTCACAGAGGGACCTGTCAGGGCACAAGAACATCGTGGGTTACATTGATTCTAGTATCAACAATGTGAGTAGTGGCGACGTGTGGGAAGTTCTCATTCTGATGGACTTCTGTAGAGGTATGTATGTGAACCATACCCTTAAACTCTCATTTCTCTAGCATTTTGATTATCAAGAGCATGGGGGTCATTTCGCTTAATGTGCACTACACCCTAAAGTATGTTGTTCTGGTGTTACAGATGAGAAAATTAAGAGGTTAAAAGACACTGAGTCTGCTTTCAACTCTTGGTTATTCTTATAATGGCAAAGAGCAGTGGCACAAACAATTGAAAGTGATGGATAATATAAAACTCCATTTTTGTTAGGTTTAGGAAGATTTGATGCTTGTATATAAATGACACGTAAGAATGAGAGTCAATATGTTCTTTGCGACACTTTAAAACAAATGATGAAGGAACATAATAAAGACCCAACTCCAGATGGATTAAAGACACAATGCAGCCTCCCCCCTTCCTCACCCATGTGTTCTGTTTCCCATTCACACCACTGTCCTTGTGTTATGGGGTAAAAGAATCCTTTTCATCTAATTGACTCTCCTGTCCTTGTTCTTGAGCTGTAATTCCTAGTAAGGTGAGACTACGTTCAAATAATGCTGCTGTTAACAGTAGAGCTAAGTAGTTAAAAGCTCGAAGTTTCAAAAACCATTTATCTTGGGAAATTCAAACTGTAACATGAATTTATCCAGAGTTGACTGCATTTCATAAAAATCATTGTTGTGAGGTTTGGCTTAGGTCATTGTCTTACTGTTTGGTGCCCTGTTTTGTAATCACCCTTAAAGATACTGTCCATAAATTAAATATGTTGCTAATCTCAAAAATGTGATGTTAACCAGTAATCTCAGCCTTCACTGTAAGAACTATTAACCTCATTTTCTAAAATACTACCAAATTTGAGCTTGACTGTGTGTTTCTATTTGCCCATTCCTTTTCGGACAGTAAATTGTTTAGAGACCAGGTAGTAGCAACATCCAGGGATCTGGATAATTTTGTAAGTGAAGTCATCAATCTTTTGGTCCTGGAGAGTAAATGTTGGTATAGCATTTCCGCAGGCCAAGCAATAAGTAGTGAAGCCAGTGAGACCAAGTGTTTCTTAAGTGCAGACTATAAAACTGTCTTATTCCTGCTCCCTGGATCTATTGTGCTATCTGATTCTCACTCAGATATGGCAAGTTGAGGCTGTGGCCTCACCTCATATACAATTGGACAGTATAACCAGGCAACTACAGCAGGGCCATATTGTCAGTTCTGTAATCTTGAAGACATAATGGGGGCGGCTCACGTCTGGAGTGCTTTGTAAAATAAAGAAACTGTTTTTGACACGCTAGAGGAGGTACTGGATTATAAGAAAACAACTCCCAAGCTGGGAGTCAAGACACCTAGGTTTTAGTCCTGGCGTGGCCAATCATCAGCTCTGTTACCTTAGTCCAGGCTGCTGTCTTTGGACAGCCATTCATTCTCTGGGGCTAGGTGACAAGTCTGAATGTTTATAACCTCTCCTTTCCTCTGCACCCATCTCAGGAGGCCAAGTGGTAAACCTGATGAACCAGCGCCTGCAGACAGGTTTTACAGAGAATGAAGTGCTCCAGATATTTTGTGATACTTGTGAAGCTGTTGCCCGCCTGCATCAGTGCAAAACTCCTATTATCCACCGTGACCTGAAGGTAACAGACCACACTCTTTCCTTAAGTGCGTTCTTGCTGAGTATCTTTTATCTGCCCCCGGGATAGAGTGATACTCTGGGGATGTGAGAGAATTTGAAGGCATGGTCCTTAAGTCTAAGCTGATATTCTACCTGGGAAAAGAAAATAACAAGGGAAAAAGTACAATACAGGTCTCAATTTTGTTACTTAAAATAGCCTCCAGAAATCCTGTGTAATTGTTATGCCTAAACCCATGTTGTTTTTATTTTTCCTGATAAACTCCCAAATTCACTTTTCTAGGTTCTTGAAAAGCAATATGCTAATTTAAATAGTTTATAAATGATGATGCTTGGTTTTTAAAGTCTGTTTCATATTTTGCAAAATCCATCAATTGATTATTTTTAAAATTTGTCCTAGTTGTCATCACCTTGCACCATGCCTTTCATACTGTAGTCACTCGACAATGTTTGTTGAATGGAACTGGTAGCTGGCTAGACTTCAGCTTAGCATTTATTGAGCACCAGCCATGTGCCATGTACTCTACTACACTTTGCACACAGTGTCTCTTTGGAGGGAGACATTCCTCATTACATTTTACAGTTGAGGAAACTAAAGAGCAGAGAGGTTGCATGAATTGCATGAGGTCATGGAACTAGGAAGTAGCAGTACCAGAATTTAAACCTAGCCCTTCAGATTCTAAATTACAATTCCACACTGAATATATTGGGCTAGAATTTTCGTGGTGATATCAGAGAGGGCCAAGAATTCTTATCTTAATAAGCACCCCAGATGGGTTTTATATATTCTCAGGTCTGAGGATCAAGGCAGTGTACTTCTATTTCTTTTATTTTTTTAAAACTTTTTTCAAAAAATTGACATAATTTACATACCATAAAATTCACTCTTTTAAAAAAAAAATTAAATAGAGACAGAGTCTCCCTATGTTGCCGAGGCTTGTCTTGAACTCCTAGGCTCAAGTGATGGTCCTGCCTCAGCCTCCTGAATAGTTGGGACTGCAGGTGTGAAATTCACCCGTTTAAAGTATATAATTCAGCAATTTTTACTATATTTATAAGACAATGCAGCCATCAACACTGTCTAATTCTAGAACATTTCATCATCCCCAAAAGAAACCTGTATCTGTTAATAATCACTCCCCATTCCCTCCCCTCTCTCCCTGGTAATCTACTTTCTGTCTGTATTTTCATGTTCTGGACTTTTCATGTAAATGGAATCATATAATATGTGCCCTTTTGTATCTGGCTTCTTTCACTTAGCATAATGTTTTCAAAGTTCATAAGTATTGTAGCATGTACTTTGTTTTCATGGCTGTATAATATTCCATTGTATAGATCTACTGCATTTTGTTCATTACTGATGGACATTTGAGTTGTTTCTACTTTTTGGCTATTATGATAATGCTGCTACGAAGATTCATATACCAGTTTTTGAATATGTTTTGAATTCTTTTAGGTATATACCTAGGGGTGGAATTGCTGGGACATATGTTGACTCTGTGTTTAACTTTTTTGTTGTTGTTTTGAGACAGGGTCTCACTCTATTGCCCAGGCTGGAGTGCAGTGCCTCAATCATAGCTCACTGCAGCCTCAAGCTCCTAGGCTCAAGGGATCTTCCCACCTCAGCCTCCTGAGTAGCTGAGACTATAGGCACAAGCCATAACACCTGGCTAATTTCTTTTTTCTTTTCTTTTCTTTTCTTTTTTTTTTTTTTTTTGTGGAGGTGAGGTCTTGCTATATTGTCCAGGATGGTCTTGAACTCCTGGAATTAAGTGATCCTCCCATCTTGGCCTCCCAAAGTGCTGGGATTATAGGTATGAGCCACTGTACCCAGCAATATGTTTAACTTTTGGGGGAACATTCAAACTATTTTCCAAAGTGGCTATGCTATTTTATATCCATCAGCAATATATGAGGGTTCCAATTTCTCCATGTCCTTACCAACACTTGTTATTGTCCTTTTCTATTTTAGCCATCCTAGTTAGTATGAAGTCGTGCATACTGGCATTTCTGTACTGAGGCTGGTAGCTTACAGGAAAATAGGTATATACCTCCAAAAGCCTTAGACAGCCTTCTCTAGTGTACTTCTGCCCACAGTCAGCCCCCCCC
>CAUYRT010038211.1:0-19369 GCA_963574885.1 Lepilemur ruficaudatus | reverse complement strand
AAAATCGCAGAGAGAAGATTCTGGGTTCTCATCACCAAAACAAGGGGAGTATGTGAGGTCACGTGTGTGTCCAAGGGCTTGACTCAGCCAAACGATGTATACGTACATGGAAACATCATGCTGCACACCACAGACACATGCGATGTTTATTTGCGATGTTTGTTCTCGCAGGGGTCAGCAGGGCAGATGGCCACAGCTGCTATTTATCAGCCGGGCACTGAGTTCGGCACTTCAACTACGCTGCCTCTCATTCTCCAGCAATCCTGCACGTTAGGCCTCTTAAGCTCAGAAAGGTTAAGGGACTTGTTCAAGGCCACACAGCTGGTAGACGGCAGGGCTGAGTGTTTATTTGTATAAGGGGTGACGGAGCCTTCTAGATGCAGTTACGACCCTCTCCTGCCCCCCCACGAGCAAGTCCTATCATGTTTGCGTCCATGAGATAAGTACGGTTGGGGGATAAACTGGGACTGAGCTGGACTCGGAGTGGAAGGAAAATATTGGCCGGGCACCTCTCATGACATCACCATGACATTATCTTCCCCCAAAAGGCCTTATGCATGAAGGCCCCCCCCCGCCACGTGGCACACCAAGTGCCACAGTAACCAGACTACCAGACTATCTTCTTTTTTTTTTTTTTTTTGAGATAGAGTCTCACTCTGTTGCCCGGGCTAGAGTGCCATGGTGTCAGGTCAGCTCACAGCAACCTCAGATTCCTCGGCTCAAGTGATCCTCCTGCCTCAGCCTCCGAGTAGCTGGGACTACAGGCATGCGCCACCATGCCCGGCTAGTTTTTTCTATATATTTTTAGTTGTCCGGCTAATTTCTTTCTATTTTTAGTAGAGACGGGTCTCGCTCTTGCTCAGGCTGGTCTCGAACTCCTGACCTCGAGCGATCCTCCTGCCTCAGCCTCTCAGAGTGCTAGGATTACAGGCGTGAGCCACCGCGTCTGGCCCAGACTATCTTCTAATCGCCTCTCAAATGCAGTCACTCGCTGAAGGACGTCTCAAGGACAAACGTGACTGCCCCACAGTCTATTCTATGGGGCCGGACAGGACTCTGGGCTCAGGAGACTGGTGGGAACACACAAGACAACACCAGAGTCGGCGTCGGGCGCAGGCGATAGACACATGTCAGCTGAGCGGAGCTGTTATGAACACGACTGGAGCAGAGTCTCCCATAACGGGCTGATGCTTCACGTCTGTCAGACACAGAGCCGCCTTCCCTTCCCAGCCCGTGCAAAAGGGAGCGCGTCCCCCTTGCTCTCGGTGAGGGAAGCGCTGGCCGTCGTGGTGTTTAAGGAGGGAAATTCCGGCCCCCATCTCAGGGGGCTGAGTTCCCTCCCGGCTGCTGGAAAACAAGCCCCAAAGCCTTTGCCGGTCCGTGCTGACCTGGGTTTAACCAAACTCGCTTACAGAAAGTCACAGCCAAGGCGGAAATCTCAGTCTTCAGACTCTCGCAATTTCTTCAGCCCCTGCTGAAGAAACCCGCTGTTGTCCTCTGGTCCTCCCACCTCGCTTCCCTGGGCGCAGCTCCCCACCGCCACCCGATGCATGGTGGCACCACTCTCCCTGGGTGAGGCCACCAGCCTCCCACCCTCCGGGGCACATTCCATCCTGTGGCTGACCTGGCTCCGGGAGTGTTGGAAGTGACAGAGAGCTCTCTAAGGCCAGCAACGTGGAAGGGGGTGTGGACAAGTGCACAGATCACAGCCACAGCTCAGTGCAGGCGTGGCCACCGACAGGGGCCGTGGGGAGGTGGGAGGCCAGGAAGACAAGGAGGGCGGGCCACGCAGAAGACACCCCCATGCAGAGGTAGCCAGGGGACAGTGGCTTAGGCACCAGTGAGCAATCCTGTGTGTGTGGCAGAGCCCGAGGCCCACAACACAGGGCACAGCAGATACCTGAGAGGCAGGCAGGGGTCCCTGGCGAAGGGCTTCACTCCAGAGACACCACGGTGGCTCTCCAAGGGGTTAGCAGACTCCAGCAACCCTCAGAAAACACATGTGTGCACAAACACCAGTCTGCCTCCACTCTGGGGTCTTCACACAGCCCCTGAGGTCTGTGGTCCCGCCCCGCAGCAAAGGGGGCTCCTCAAATAGGAAGATACCAGCACGGGACCGGAGCTTGAGAAGGAGTCCTGGGAAAGGCCACCTGCTCCACGAGAAGGAAAGGACCCTTACTGACAAATCTCAAGGGTGGGAAGGATGGAGACCGAGAGCAGGTGTCAGTGACAGGGAGACACAGAGGCTGACCCAGGCTGGGCCAAGTTCGCCCAACAAGTCTGAATGTTTGCAGGGACTTCACACACAGGCTTGCACCTCCTCTCATCCCAAATCCGGAAAGCTCTGAGCCCCGGGAGTTTACGTTAAATGACGGCAGTTCTCATCTGGAGGCAAGCCGGACTGACGTGAGGCTGTTTATAGTCTTTACTTATCCCACTTAGGGCGTATTTATACATTTCCCTGAAGAAACTTGAGCCTGTCTGGGTATGGGGGCTGCCCTGGAACATTCGGAGTTCAGCAAACATCAAGCTCAAAGGGTTTGGAGAACATTGTGAACCTGCGCCAGAGAAGCTTGATTAAATTATTGTATATTTATGGGACAGTCAAAAACAAATGCAGAAAGATCTCCAAGACATAGCGCTCAGCTAAAAAAAAAAAAACAAAAAACCCAAAACAAAAACCTTATTCATTTAACCATGTAACCAAAACTTGTGGAGTATCTAATGAACCAGGCACTGTTCTTGACACTGGAATCAGAAAAGTGAAACCCGTGTAAACATACATGCAGCGTGCACCTGTGTGTACGCAAATGCATAGCAAATGGCCCAGATGGACCCACACGAATCTGGTACTAGAGGGACCTCTGGGGACAGGGGTCTCGTAGGGATAAAGGTAGATTTTGACATCTTATTCTTTACACTTCTGTTTGCATTTTTTAACAATAAGCAATAATTCGTATTACTCCTATAATTAACAGAGGAAAAACAAGAACTATAAAAATAAAAGCAAATAAAAATAAAACAAGGAAAAAGAAACCACTCATCTAGTTCAATCTGCTTATTTCACAGACGAAGAAACTGAAGGTCAGGGAGGCTCCACAGCCTCAGGTTGGAATTGGAACCAGGCCCCACAGACTGTCTTTCAGGGCTCCTTCCTAAACCCATGCTGCCTGCAGCAGAAACCCCACAACGACACAGTTAGTGGTACTTCAGGAACTAAGGGGAACTATACACGCATGCCCCTTTCTGACGGACATTACGCTGTATATATTTGGCTTGTTTTGCCAAAGCTGTTTTTACCGCTGAGGAACAATTCTATTTATCTGTAGAAGCCACAGAGAGCAGGGTGTGGAAGGTCAACAGGTCCAGTGCTGGAGAGACTGCAACCCTGAGTCACAGGTGTCCTTGGTGAGGGTACGAATGTAGCTGTATAAAACTTAACATCCTTGAATTTCCAATGTATGTGCTAGGATTTTGTGTGTTTCTTTTTGCTGTTTTTATATTTCTCTCATATTTCCTTTCTTTCTTTTTTTTTTCACTAAAGGGAAAAAAGCACTGCTATCCGCAGCATCTGATCAAACATTCCAAGTTTCAATTTTGCGATTGCAGTTGATTTCATTCATTATTGTTTTAAACGCATTCATTTGTACAATGAAACAGTTTTCAACATTTTTAAAGCAGACGGAATGAGTGAAAAGTGACATGAGTACCAGGCCTTACAGGAAGTGCTGGGGGGAGGGGCGGATAGCACAGCCCTGGCAGAGGGGACAGCCTGGACACGGGCATGGAGGACAGAGTCTGTGGCCAGTCTGGGGACCTGCCGCAGTGGGCGGAAGGCGGCAAGAGGGCCGGGGGCCTGGGTGCAGCTGTGCACACTCCTTCTGTCCGCGAGTGTCCTGCTGAGCACTGTCCGGGCCTGGGAGACCCTTCTAGGACCATGTGGCAGAGGCTCCGCCCACAGTGGGGGCTGGTGAGACCCACGCAGGCCTGGGAGGGGGAGGCCAGGCACAGCTGCACCCCGGTACAGTGTGGCCTACCCAGCCCACGGGCGCTTTTGGCTGAGCCCACTCCAATCTGTGGCCAGTGCCACGATGCAGGTCATTTCACATTAAAATCCTGATTTTTTTGCTTGAAACACCAAGGGCTCTGGCCTCCCAGGGCCTGCAGTCTGGCGTGGCCACGGTCGCTGAAGAGGACGTGGGCTGTGCCCCATCGCTGCCCCTCGCTCATCCAGGTGACCCATCTGAGTTGGGGACACCACCTTCCAGAGCTAATTTGGATGTGGCTTGTGTAGGTCCCTTTCAGCTGGGGAAGGAAGAACAGTTAAGCTGCAGCACAGCAGGTGGCCCCGGACAGACACGGTGAGAGCCCTCTTTCTGGGGGCTCAGGGACCAAGCGGTGCTTGAAGGGCTGCCTGGGTCGGTCACCGCAGGAAGTCCCTGACATTGCTCAGTAAGTACAGTGGCCGTGGGGACAGCTGAGAACTGCGGCTCAACCTAACACCAGCAGGACCGGCCGCCCTGGGGCAGGCAGGGCCCCGCCAGCGGGCCCGCTCTGGCCTTACCTCAGCTTCCATTCATGGGTTTGCTTTAGTGAGGACGAAATAACATGCCAGAGAGCAGGCTCTGACGCCCCGTAACCGAGTCTCTCTGGGCCCAGCCCTGACCACACAAAGGGTGCTCTGGCCTGGATGTTTGGATCCAACTGGCACCTTCCATCTCTCGTGGGGAAGCCACAGGCTTCCTGAGGGTGGCGCAGCCCCGGCCCCGAGTCTCTGTGTGAGATGGTCTGGGCTGGGGTCCACGACAACGTTGCCATCTCCCTGGTGCTGACGGTGGGGGGGTTCCGGCACCACCCCCGTGGGGCTGGGGCTTCTCAGCGGAGAGGCGGAAGCTCAGAGGGGGTGGGCAAGGGGCCCAGCGCAGTCAGTCATGGTGACGGCAGTGTCAAGCCAGACATGTCAAGCCCGCGGAGCTGGGGATCACAGCGTGCAGAGCTCACCAGCTAGAGCCGTTTCCAAAACCCAGATCCAGGGATGGAAAGCCAGCCCCGCGGCTGCCTGCACCTGGCCTGGCTGTGTTCTCATAAACCACTTTCACGAGGCGTCAACTCCCCAGTCTTGAAGCCTCAGGAAATCCTGGAGATGTTTGTCCAGGTTGTAAACAAGGCCACAGCTTTCCCCAGGCAGACTTCTGCTCTCTGCCCCCCAGAGCCCTCGGCGTCACGGAGACCACACGGACGGCCCCACCGACCCCACCTGGGTGCTGTGCAGGGCCAGCGTGCCTCATCCCTCCTCTCTCCTGAGCTCATTCTGTACCTGTCTCTGCAGTCAGGCTTTGCAGACGGGAAAACCAAGGCTCAGAGGAGGCAGAGCCAGGATTCAGACTCAGGTGTGTCCCGTTACAGAGCTGGGAGCGTTCTGGGACCATGGTCATCCGAGTCAGAGTGGGCATGCATGGCACTGACCATCTGACAGCCGCCCGGACCCACATTCCACAGTGGGGACGTCCCAGAACAGCCTGGGCTTGGAGTCCCCCCAGAGAGAAGCAGCCGTGTCTTGTCCTATAGTGTTAAAAAACTCCGTTACAGAAGACCTGGGAAAAATCTGTTAGGAGGACGAGACCAGTGGGTTAGGGGTTAGGTGGGTAGAAAGGCTTTGGTCTCTTTGGTGTGTGTGTCAGACCTCCCCTGCCCGCCCCTCTGAGCTAGACCCCCCGGGCTGCCCAGTCCACACCTCCGGCTCCATCCCTGGAGCCTAAGCACCTTCTGACTGGTAGCACCTCTGTGGCTTCCACTGGTGGCTGGGCTGGTGCTGTCACGGCTGGGGCAACAAATACTGGGGGACATCCCTGGGGACCTTCATGCCAGGCAGAGCTGTCTCAGCCACAACATAAGGATGTGAGTCTTGTGGCCTCCTGGGCTCCTCCCTCCCAGGAACCGAGATCTGGTAAGCTGTGGGGTAGAGAGCTCACGGCGGGAAATAAGCCTCCCCCCCATGCCCACATGTCTTCACGTCATCAGGCTGGAAGCACATGGCCCAAGATGGCAACATCTGTGCTAGGTCCTGACTCAAGTTTCTTTGCCCGGGACAGAAGCCCGGCCCAGCCGCAGAATCTCGTAGGTTTGAGAGCCTAGACCACCTCCTCCCTGCAGGTGGACGGGCATGGAGCCTGGGCAGCCACGTTCTCCCTGTGTGCGACCTGGCCATGTGCACATGAGGAAGTGACTTTTGTGCCCCTCCTGTGAAATCTCCCACAGATGGGCGATTTGCTATCTGTGGCCGCTAACCAAATGTCTGCCACACGTCTTGGTCTGATGTCGATGCACACCTGCGCTCGTAGAGCAAACTCACGTGGGAAACACCAAATCTAACGTGCCAATGCCTGGGGGCAAGAGCTAAGCTCACCCCCACCCGTCTTCAAGGGCATCTGATACTAAAACCAGGACCTCTGGGATCAAGGAGTTCCCATGTCAGCTGCCAAGATTTTTTTTTTTTTGAGACAAAGTCTCACTTTTTGTTGCCCGGGCTAGAGTGCCGTGGCGTTAGCCTAGCTCACAGCAACCTCAAACTCTTGGGCTCAAGCGATCCTTCTGCCTCAGCCTCCCAAGTAGCTGGGACTACAGGCATGCGCTACCATGCCCGGCTAATTTTTTCTATATATATTTAGTTGGCCAATTAATTTCTTTCTATTATTAGCAGAGACGGGGTCTCGCTCTTGCTCAGGCTGGTTTCGAACTCCTGACCTTGAGCAATCCACCCGCCTCGGCCTCCCAGAGTGCTAGGATTACAGGCGTGAGCCACCACGCCCAGCCGGCTGCCAGGATTTTTAAGAGACGTATTCAATCCATTTTAGCCTGGATTTCATATAGTATTTTGCTGATTTTCCCCTACGTTCATAAGAAAGCTGACATTTCTTGGGAAATTGAAACCCATGTGTCCTGATCATCCAGTATCAAAGCAGAAGAAAGCAGGGCGCATGGAACGTGTAAGTTTGTAGCTGCATTAATGGGCAGCTGGAAAAACGAAAGCTCGTGTTGCAGGCTGTCACACGACACCTATACCCGACCGGGGTTTTGTGTGCACGTGGGTGTGTTTTTTCAATATTATTATTAAAAAAGCAATATGCTATTCCAGGAAATTTTAGGAACAAGACTCACCCACAACCCCACCAATCTAGCACAAATATTTCCATTTTTGGCCATCTGCCTCTAGCCTGCTGGCACAGAGACTGCGGGTGTGCGGGAGGAGGATGATACAGCCGGGGCTGTTTCTCTCCCTGAACGCCCGCCCGCCCCCACAGCTGCCACCTGGCCCCCGGGGAGGGGAGTGTCACAGCACAGGGCCCCAGCCGGACGCCGTGGCCTCCAGGGGTGGAAAGGGCTGAGCCTCAGCTCCTGGGTGTCGAGAGCCCAGGAGATAGCGTGGCCGTGGGTGGGACAGCCTCCTTCTGCTGTCATGCTGAGCGGCTCGCTACTGTGCCACTGAAGTCACGCCTGGTAACTTACGTGGCCATTACCTGTTGTCATCAGACATCTGAGCGGCTTCCAACATTTCACCATTAAAACGGGTGCAGCAAGTGTCCACATCCCGATCTCAGCTTTGCGCTGGGGCTTCAGCGCTGGTCCTCACCTCCCGGTCGAGGCTTCCTGCTGCCTGACCTCCTCACTGCCCTCGACTTCTTCTTGCCCTTTCTGATCCAGCATCGCCCCGGTCCCTCTTTCCCTTCTCACGTTATCCGTCTCGGTGCTGACAGCTCACAGCTACCCTCTCCAAGAACCTTCCGCGGCTCCCATGTCCAGCCTCCCCGAAAAAAGCCACACTTCTTACCCTGGCGATCGAGCCCCCGTCCTGTCCCCTGGACCTGGACGCCCCACTGTCTGCCTCACCCCGTTCCACACACCCCTCAAACTTCCCGCTTTGGTCGGATGGATCCACCTGCCTTCTGGGGCCACGATGCTGCTGGGCCGGGCCTCTGTGCATCTGCACACGTGGCCCCTCCACTGGGGTGCCCCTAAAGCTGCCCCTGCAGCCCGGCCCCACTGCTCTCCTGTCCCCATGCGGCCTCGGCCCACACGCTCCCCAGGTGGGGCCGGGGCTGCCTGTTGTGGCCCGCACGGCAGAGTGGACCTCGAAGTTTGCTCGTAAGCCTCCCCTCCCAGACCAACAACCGCTGGAGGCCCAGGACCATTCGCCTTTGGTCTCCAACACGAGTGCCCAGATGAGGGCCAAGTATCTCCCATGCTCGGCAGATACACACCGAGCCTGTGAATGGATGACCCACTGACCAAGCGGGCAAGTCCGAGTCCTCCCCATCGACGGCGCGGGGCCGTCCCTGCCCACGTGCCCGCTCGTTTCTCTCCCAGCTTTGAACCTGGGGAGGGGGAGCGTCCTGGGAGGGCCCCGGTGGCCTTGCAAGAAAAGAAGGAGCTGTGAGCAATCTGCCACAAGGCCTTTTCCCTAGAGCACTGGAGCAGTATCGACAAGAATGGCCACAACTGAGGCCGGCAGTCGCTCAGCGGGAGGAGAAGGATGCAGGAGACTCTGGCCGCCATGGCTGCCACCCACCCTGCAGCCTTTCCTCTGCGTGTCCACCAAATGTCTTCACAGTGTAATTCTTTTTTTTTTTTTTTGAGACAAGGCCTCACTCTGTCACCCCAGCTAGAGTACAGTGGTGTCATCATAGCTCACTGCAACCTCAAACTCCTGGGCTCAAGCCATCCTCCTGCCTCAGCCTCCTAGGTAGCAGGGACTACAGGAATGCACCACCACGCCCGGCTAATTTTTTCTATTTTTAGTAGAGACGGGGTCTCGCTCTTGCTCAGGTTGGTCTTGAACTCTTGAGCTCAAGTGATCCTCCCGCCTTGGCTGCCCAGAGTGCTAGGATTACAGGTGTGAGCCACTTGCCCAGCAGGTTTAACTCTGTTCAAGACTCACCTGCCAGAGTCCTTACGTTTTTGCTGGATGTAAAGTTCTGAGACTCAGAGTCTCAGCTGCTCCCTGGCCTGAGACAGCTTTTGCAGAGAATTTTTCAGAGATCCCTGAAATGTAAGTCCCTTGCCAGTAAGTGGGTCCATCTAAAATGTAAAAAGTGCTTTTATTAGCACTAGTCCTGATAAACCCATGGGAGAGTCAGTTCTCCACTCAGGTTAAGGGGCTGGGATGGCAAGGGATATATCGGATTTAATCTTATGTTCCCTCATCTCCAAAGGTGAAGAATGGCCAGAAGCACCTGTTGGAAGGAGGTATGACTTGGAGCCTTCAGGGGCAGCTCGGGACAGTGACCTGCACTTGCTGAACATAAACACATTCTGGCTCTTCAACTGCTCTCTCCAAGTCCTAGAAGAAGCCCAGGGACCACGGCCACTGCCAGCTACAGAGGAGAGTCTCTGGGTTGCCGCAGCAGCAAAGCCCGTACTTCTGGTCTCTCCCACTCTCCGTGGTCGACTCCTTCCTCCCCGGTGATTTCGCTGGGCCCTTCCCAGACTCCCACGTAGCTGCTGAGATGGACCCTCCGACTTGGCCAGTGGCCAGGCTGCCCAGTGGTCTCCCTGCGTCCAGCACAGCACAGCCATGCCATCCTCCATCACTGGCATCTGATTCTGTCTCTTCCTTGTACTAAAACCTGTCCTGGCTCCCTATCGCCTGAGCTTCCCAAAGAACACAAAGGCTGCAGGATGGCTCCAGGGAAGCCCTGAGTAGTCAGAGTCAAAAAGGGCACTTAACAATGCAGGACTTCTCAGAGACTTTAGTAAGCTAACATCCCTTACAAATCTGTAAGGTGAGCATTTGGAAGGGATGGTACATGAGTTTTCCCAAACTTCTGTGACTGTGGGACCCTTTGTCCCGGGGGCATCTCCTGAGTCAGGTGCTCAGGGACACTGACTTGGGGATCACAAACTAAAGGCTAAAATCCACATTCCTTACTAGGACAGGCGAAGCCTTCATCACCAGGCCTCAGCTTATTTCCCAGGCCTGGCCGCCATGTCCCCACAGCCTCAGCACGTTGCTTTACGGAGTTTGCAAAGTCCCACTCCTCCTCCCAACACAGCTTCATGGCCACCTCCTCCGGGAAGCCCTCTCTCATTCCCCTTCCACAGGGGGATTTGGTCACAGTGTGGCAATTACACAAAGGTTCAGAGCAAACAGCAACATGTGCATTTAGTCAAAGCGACTCTTCGGTTTGTGTTTAGAGGATAAACAGCTTGAAAACTCCGGACCTCACACGCACAGCCAGATGCCCGCACGGGGCTTGCAGGAGGGCGTGCCCAGGAGGGAGCTCACGTTCTCGTCCTCCCCGCTTAGGTCTCTGATCCCCTGTGAGTTGATTTCTACATACAGAGTGAGGTAGGGGTTGCCTTTATTCTTTTGCATGTGAATACGCCGCTGCTGGCGCTACTGAAATGAGTTCTCTCTCTCTCTCTTTTTGCCCTGCTCCTCCGCCTGGTCTTATTGTAGGACTGGATTTGCATCAGTCCTATGTTCCAGTGTCTTCTCCCTCCTGCCTCGCAGAGGGGTTTTGTTCGTCCTTCGGCGGCAGGGGAGTGGCAAGGAGCTGCAGGTTGTGTGGCTCCTCCTGGCCTCAGTGAGCCCCAGGCGGGTGTGAATACACAAAGCCACCCGTGTGAAGGGACGGCCACGTCCAGCCTGCCTGACTCTTCCAGAAGTGGAACTGGGCCGCCCCCGCCAGGACCCGGTGAGCTCTCCACCGCTGCTAACGCCACAGGCTCAGCCGCAGGGGCCGCGTGACCTGCCAGCCTGCAGCCGCTGCGCTCCATGTGCATCTGTGGGATCCAGACCACCTCTGCTGAGGCTTCGAGCGAGGACTTTGTCATGAGAGTCTGGTTCTCCTTCTCAAAGCTCCCGGAGGCCATGAAGGCTGTCTCGGGACTTGGGGGACACGGTTTGAGGACATTCCCGCCTCAGGCCCTGCTCGATGGCCAGGGTGACCGTATAATTTGTCAAGACATTTTAAGAAGGGGTCAACTAATTTGTGGGAAGGACAGGCATACATGGGACTGTCCTGCTAATGTGGGACATACGGTCACTTTAGCGATGGCCAACCTGGGAAGAGCAGCAAGGCACAGCGAGGCTCGTGGCCACAGAGCAGGTCACCTGGCTGTGCACGCTGGGCTCACCGCGGCAGAGAGGTGTGACAACATAAAGGGTTGACCCGTCTGTTCTGACCATCTGTCCTCCTGAGGGTCCTGTGGATCATTCCCCCTCTCCCATCCCCATCCCAGAGTGCACAGGACAGTGAGGGGCAGAGATAGCTCCACAAAAAGCCCTGCAAGTAGCCTCCCAGTGCTACGGGCACCCGACCACGAAGGACGGCGTCATGGCGGCTGCGATCAAGAAGGTTCTTAAAACCTGTCTGTTCCAACAAGGGCTCCAAGACCACTCAATGGGGAAAAATAGTCCTTTCAAAAAATGGTGCTGGGACAACTGGATATTCACATGCAAAAGACTAAAGGCGGACTCCTGCCTCACACTATATGCAGAAATTAAAGTGGATCAGAGACCTAAGTGTAAGACCTAAAACCATAAAACTCCTAGAAGAAAACATAGGTGTAAATCTTCGTGATCTTGGATTAGGCAATGGTTTCTTAGATACGACACCAAAAGCATAAGCAACCAAAGAAAGAATAAACTGGACTTCACCAAAACAAACTAACCAAACAAGCAAACTCTCGTGCTTTAGAAGATACCAACAAGAAAGTAAAAGGACAAGCCACAGAATGGAAGAAGAGATTTGCAAATCATATATCTGGTAAAGAACTTGTATCTAGAATATGAAACGGACTCTTACAACTCAATGATAAAAATACAAATAGCTCAATAAAAGACAGGCAGAAGATGAGAACAGACCTTTCTCCAAAGAAGATAAACAATAGCCAATAAGCACATGAAGAGATACGCAACATCATGAGACATCAGGGAAATTCAAACTAAACCACGACAAATTACCACTTCTCACCCGCTGGGACGGTTAGAACAGAAAAGTCAGATGATGACAAACGCTGGTGAGGATGGGAAGAAATTGGAATCCTCACAGGCTGCTGTGGGAATGGAAAATGGTGCAGTGGCTTTGGAAACAGTCCGGCAGTTCCTCAAACAGTCTCATGCAGACTCCCCATGATCTAGTCGTTCCATCCCAGATATTTACCCAGGAGAAACGAACCGTCTGTCCACATATCCACTTGTACATCAGTGTTCACAGCACCATTACGTGTAACAGTCAGAAAGTCAGAATGACCCGAATATCCATCAACCGATGAATGGATAATGAAAACGTGGACAACCATACTGGGGAACATTATTTGGCAATGAAAAGGAATGAAGTACTGACACATGCTACAACATTCACAGACCTTGTGAACGAAGCCAGGCACGGAAACCCACATACGGTACCATCCCATTTATACGAAATATCCAGAGCAGGCAAGTCTATAGAGACAAAAAAAAGCAGAAGAGCAGTTTCCTGGGGCTAGAAGTTTGAGGGGAAATGATGGGTGACCAGTGAAGGTGTAGGGTTTCTTTTTTGGTTTGATAAATCGTTCTAAAATGTATTGTGGTGTTGGTTGCTCAACCCTGTGAGTGTAACGAAAACCACTGAGCTGTACACTTTCCGTGAGTGATCTGCACCGTGAGTGAATCACGCTTTAACGAGGCTGTTACCGCACTAAATCGGTCTGCACGGCCGGGCGGGCACCGGGGCAGCCTCCCCTTCTGCCCTCGGCATTCTCAGGGCACATGCACCTAGTTCTACCTTTCCACCAATGCACCTGCTGCGTTTCCATCTTCTTTCTAACACGTGAAAGAAACTGCATCTACAGGACACACCTTCAGAAATGAGGACAAAAAACCTCACCACGAAACAGGACTGCACGCAAGCCTGCACCACCAGCAGAACCGTCCCGATTAAGTGTTGGGACGTGAGCAATTTTTTTTTTTTTTTTGAGACAGAGTCTCACTCTGTTGCCCGGGCTAGAGTGAGTGCCGTGGCGTCAGCCTAGCTCACAGCAACCTCAAACTCCTGGGCTCAAGCGATCCTCCTGTCTCAGCCTCCCAAGTAGCTGGGACTACAGGCATGCGCCACCATGCTTGGCTAATTTTTTTCTATATATTATATTTTAGTTGGCCAATTAATTTCTTCCTATTTTTAGTAGAGACGGGGTCTCGCTCTTGCGACGGCGGGTTTCGAACGCCGGCCCGTGAGCGAGCCACCGACCGGGGCCTCCCAGACGGCTAGGATTCCAGGCGTGCGCCACGGGGCCGGGCCTAATTTTTTATATAGGCAGAAGCACCACGTCGAGTTCTCTGCCTTCTTACTGCCACACAAGGTCACTGGACGTCGGAGCACAAGTCGGACATCTCGGTTGATGCTTGGTAAGGACGGCAGGGCCTGGAGGCCCTCAGCCCCCGCTGCCCTCCAGCCTCTTGCCACCCTCAGCCTGAAACAGGCTCCCAGACGTGGCACGCCACCCAACAGCCAGCTTGGCACTCTGCTCCCTGCAAATGTATTAGTGAGACCCCTCCCACAAGTAGCCACGTTGTCATCAATAGAAAATGCCACCTTAGAAGAGGAGGCCCCAGGAAGAGTCAGACCCAGTGACGTGGTCCATGCAAGAAAAGGAGAAAAAAGATGTCAGAGTGTGCCGACAACGTCTGGGCACAAGATGAGCACTTCCCAGGGGTCCTGGAGCAATACTGCTGTTACCACAATTCCTCGTCCGAACAGAACGTTTGCAAGTGTTCACCCTCCCTCACCTCAGCGGGTGTTCGAAATCACCTGCCGGGGCACCTGCATTTCACAGAGAGGATCAGAGAGGACAAGAGCCCAAGGACCTGCAGCGGGGCACAGCAGGAGAGCAGTCAAGCTCGGGTCTTCAAGCTCCAACCTGTGTGGTGTTGTCTAGGTGATCTGTTGAATGTACATGAAATATTTGGCTCAAAAGATGCCCTTGGCATTGAGTATTACTCAGCCTTAAAAATGAAGGAATTCTGATACATGCCATGAGGACATTATGCTAAGTGAAATGCGCTAGTCACGAAAAGACAAATACTGCATGATCCACTTACATGAGATACCTACTGAGGACAGTCGACCTCACAGAGACAGAAAGTAGAACGGGGTGGCCAGGGGCTGGGGGGAGAGGCGCAGAGAATTGTCTACTGGGTACAGAGTTTCAGTTTTTCAGGATGAAAAGCTTTGGAGGTGAATGGTGGTGACAGGTGCACAACACTGGGAATGTACTTAATGCCATTGAACTGAGCACTTAACAATGGCTATGATGTTAAATTCGCTGTTATGTGTATTTTACCAAAAATGTTTTAAACACGCCCTGGCGCCAATCAGATGATGTGCGACGAGCTCAGCTGAGAAGTGAATTGACGAAACCATCCCTCTAGACTCTCTTCCCTCTTTTCAACTAATATTCCAAGGCAGCCAAGGAGTGGGAGGACCCAGCCCCACACCCTGCCTCTCCTGCCTCTCCGCTCTCTTCCCACGGGGAATCTGAGGCCTGGGGAGAAAAAGTGACTCCCCAAGGTTACAAGCTGGACAACAAGGTCCTGTGTCTTAGGCAAGAGCCGAGGGGAATTAGCTGAAGTCCCGTTAAGCGGCATTTGGTCCCCAGCTCCAAATGAGCGGGCTGGGGCTGCAGCTGCAGCTGTCGTCCGGGAGGCTCTCTCCTGGCCGGCAGGCGCTCCGGGCTCCCGCTGGGAACTGCTTGGCATGGACTTCAAAGGAGCAGAACAGCTGAGCCTCTGGGACTTCCCTGGTGTCCACTGAGCAAACGTCAAGGATTCAGTGCTGAGGGGCCACCTGTCCCACGAACGGAGGCTTTCTGGGATGAGGCCTGCTTTGCGCCTGGCTGTGCCCGTGGTCTCCGGGCAGGGGTGTGCAGCGTGGCAGGACCACCGAGGGGCTAGGCTTGGAGTTTAACACCTGGCTTAGAAGCCTGGCGGGGTCAATGAGTATCTCTGAGCCTCAGTTTCCTCATCTGGAAAAATGTTGTAAAATATACATAACATGAAATTTATCATCTTAACCATTTTCAAGTCTACAATTCAACGGCATCAAGTACATTCATGAGGCTGTGAAATCAGCACGCTATCCATTCCCAGAACTTTTTCATCATCCCAAACGAAACTGTGCACCCACTAAACAATAATTCCCCACTTCCCCCAGTCCCAGCCGCTGGTAACCTCTGTTCCACTTTCTGTCTCTGCGAATTTGTCCATTCTGGGTACCGCGCGTAAGTGAAATCATCCATTATCTGTCCTTTTGTGTCTGGCTTACTTCCTTGAGCGTAATGTCAAGATTCATCCGATTCGTAGCATGGCTGACGGATACCCCGTTGTATGTAGACACCACAATTGTTTATTCATCTGTTGATGGACCTCTGGGTTGTTCGTGTCCTTTAGCTCTTGTGATAACGCTGCTACGAACATTGCGTACAAGTATCTGCTTGAGTCTCTGCTTTCAAGTACTGTTCCTATAGTTTTGCCTTTTACAGACCGTCGTATAAATGAAGCATAGAGTATGTAGGGTTTTTTCCCCCCGTCTGGCTTCTCTGCCTTGGCATAGCACCTCTGAGATTCACCGTGTTGCTGTAGCAATAGTTTGTTCCTTTGTGTTGCTGGGCAGCGTTCCATCGTGCGACGGTCCCACAATCTGTTTAACCTTTCTCCATTTGGGGAACATTTGGGTTATTTCCAGTTTTGGGCCATTATGAACAAAGCTGTTATAAACGTTTGCACGCAGGTTTCTGTGCAAACAAAAGCTTTCATTTCTCTTGGGCAGGCAGCTAGGTGTGGGTTGCAGAGTCATGAGAAGTGGACACGGGCTTTACAAGACTTGCCATTCCGCATTCCCACCGGCACCTGCTCCACAATCTCCCCAACACTGGGTACTGCCCGTTGCCTCTGTTATTTTTAAACCCTTAAAGTGCCCATTACTTGCCGGATCTAAACAATAACGATAGTGGTAAGAGGCGAGTGAATGAAAATGACCATTTACTGAGATCTTCTGCAAGGCAGATGCGTATCAGACTGTTAACTGGGCCAGATGTGGTACCTGCAGCTTTTTGTGTGTTATCTCATTTAATCCTCACATTAGCCCCAATTTGCTGAGGAAAAGACTTAGACATAGAGGAGGAACAATCTGCCCAAGGTCATGCAGCTAGTAACAGCTGACCTAGACTTGAAGCCAGGTGTTCGATCCACCAATCCACCGTGCCTCGGGCCTTCCTCACATACAGGTGCTAACAAACGCTACTTCCCCTTCCTCCCCTTGGCCAGTTTCAAAGGCATTAGCTCCATGGTTGCAACACCTCCTGGAAGGGAGGCTTATTCTTACACCTCCTGGAAGGGAGGCTTATTCTTCCCGTTATATTAATGATGCTCACTCAGCCAGTGAGACGCAGAGGCCCTGGAGCCTGGGTCTCCCACCTCCCGCGTGCCAGCCTCCACCACACACCAGGTTTCGCAACACGCAGCCTCCACTCTCAGACAAAAGGCCCGAGTGTGACCTCTGTTCACTGGAAACAAAGGCCAAGACCTCCGGTAGCTTTCAGAGCCCAAGTGGTCCTTACAGTGCCTGGCTGAGATGCCTGCACACCTGTAGCCACTTCCCCGCGCACCGACTGTGCCCAGCATCTCTGCAACACCTTCCGAGAAAGACAACGTGAGGCCAAAGGAAATAAAAGAACAAATGCTTCTGTGCAAAACTCCGTAGATTGAGCCTTCTGGGGCAGACGTGGGAGGCCTGGAAATCACAGGCTTGTCCAGTTTCTCACAATGAAAGCCTCAAAAGAACAAGAGCTTTTACTGAAAGGAAGTTCAAAGGGTCTTTTCCTGCCTTTGGCAGAGTTCCTGGGAAAAGAAAGGCTCGGATCAAGGGTCTTGCACCCCACGCCTCCCTGTAGCCCGCTGCACACGCCACCTCTGTTCCCACGGTGGACAGTCGGGACTGGGGACAGAGCACTGTTCAAGGAGCGCAGATGGTGAGCAGGCAGCTGCCTCCACTTCTGGGTTCTCGCCTCGGACCCCCATCTGGTCCCTTGTCCTTCACACGGGGTGGCCACGCTGCCGGGTGCTGGCTCCTTAGTAATTGCCACCATCATTCATTCATTTCATTACAATGAAGGGGCACGGTCCAGGAGCAGGCAGGAGTGTGGATGCAGAGTGGTCGGCTAGTAGGGCTGAGCACCGGATTTTTGGTGACACCAGGAGGGAGAAATCAACTTTGCTGAGCAGCACACACTTCCTGGAAGAAGAGACTCTTGAGCTGTGTCCTTAGAGGAGGAGTTTGCCAGGGAGAAAAGGCACGCCAGGTACGCCAGGTAGAAAAAACAGCCCGTGCAAAGGCACTGAGGCATGAAGTGACAGAAAACACCTGGGGAAACACAGGTCGTGTCTTACAGTGGGGGTACGGGGCAAGGGAGGGGCATGAGATGAACCTGGACCAGCGCCTGCACTGGGTCCGGGGACCCGATCCCCACGGCAGCCAGTAGGCACTTGATACATCTACACTTGTGGCCAGATGGTCCTGCAAGGGGCACCAAGACCCCTGATAACCTCGCCCCTCATCTCCTCCATCCCCCCAGAGACTCAGCCGCTCGCGTGACATCGAGGATGGAAGTTCTGAGGGTCGACACGGAGACTTGGGCCCCCACCCCTCGGCCTTCTGTGGCGCGTGGCATCCCAGGGGTGTGCTGGCTGTCACTCTTCTTTCTCAGCCTGTCCCCTCTGCCTTCCTCTCCCACTCAGGAAAACACACCAGGACCCCAGAGCAAGAATGAGGTCTTCATGCGGCTAACCCTGATTGTGCTTTAACTTAGAAAAGGAAATCATTTGCAAGCCCCAGTCCCTATACTGATGTTGATAACACAGAATCAATGGCACCCCCATCCCCATACCAGGTGCCTCGACTTCGGTGGTCCCTCCCCAACCGCGAGCATCCCCTGGAGCCTGCCTTTACCTCCCCCGCAGGCGCTTGCATGCACGGGTGTGGAGCGTCTGCCTCTGGGTTTGCTCCGGGAAATGAGACGGATAAACTACGGCCCTGCTCTGTGGCCGCCTCCGCCCTGATGTTTCCGCGCCTTTGCTTTGTGAGTCAATAAACTCCCCCTTTGCTTAAGCTAGTTTAACTTACACGTTTCAAGACTTCTGATTAATACAGCTCAGTTCTTGTTTAGATTACTCTCTAAACATACCGTGATACCATTTTTGTGTTCTCTTTCTGACCCAATAGCTATTTAGGAGAGTGCCTGTAAATCTCCAGATGGTAAGGTTTTTGTATGTTTAGACACATTTGTTATTAATGTCTCATTTATTGCGTTGTGATAAGAGGAAGAATAGATGGTCCCTGACCTGTAGAATAAGAAAAAAAAAAAACTAATAGAGGAAGAATAGAAATAGATGAGTCCTTTCTGCATTATTATTTTTATTTATTTGTTTATTTTTTAGAGGCAGGGTTTTGCTCTGTCACCTGGGCTAGAGTGCAGTAGTGTCATCACAGCTCACTGCAGCCCCAGACTCCTGGGCTCAGGGGATTCTCTCAGCCTCCTGAGCAGCTCAGACTAGAGGCATGTGCCCCTATGCCTGGCCAATTTTTCTATTTTTTGTAGAGACGAGGTCTTGCTCTTGCTCAGGCTGGTTTCGAATACATGGCAATCCTCCTGCCTTGGCCTCCTTCAAAGTGCTAGGATTACAGGCGTGAGCCACCTCGCCTGCCCCCCTGGATTATTTTAAAAAAGGTATCACAAACCAAAATCTGACATGTGTTCACACCGACTGTTGAAACCCTAAAAGCATCCCCTGTAAAAGTCAGGCACAAGATGAGGATGCACCACCACCAGCATCGCTGAACAGTACTCTGCAAGGCCAAGAGAAAGGAAAGAAGGGAGGATTAAAAAATATAATTTCTTCCACATGGTATAATTTGATAACCCGAATCCGAGAGCAAACTAAAAACTACTAGAAGTAATGAAAGAATATAGTTTTAAAGAGAACGGATGAAAATTTGATATGCAAAAACTAATGGCATTCCCATGTACTAATAATAACCAGTTAGAAGGTACAATGGAAAGTTTCCATCTATACTGGCCACGAGAACAGGACAAAACACCTATGAGTAAACCCAACAAAAAAAAATCAAAAGAGGCCAGGCGCAGTGGCTCACGCCTGTAATCCTAGCACTCTGGGAGGCCGAGGCGGGCAGATTGCTCAAGGTCAGGAGTTCAAAACCAGCCTGAGCAAGAGCGAGACCCCGTCTCTACTAAAATAGAAAGAAATTAATTGGACAACTAAAAATATATAGAAAATAATAGCCGGGCATGGTGGCACATGCCTGTAGTCCCAGCT
>CAUYRT010038209.1:0-41706 GCA_963574885.1 Lepilemur ruficaudatus | reverse complement strand
TGTGATTAGAGCTCTTTCACACTGGGGTTAGCTGCTGCAGGAAGCCTCTGGAAGGCGAAGGCAGAGGCTGAATAACAAATGTGACTCTTGTGGAGGTGGCTGTGTTGTCCCAGCGCTCTTTCCACTCCTGCGATGCCGTCATGCTAGGCAATCCCGCCTTTGGACTGGGGGCCGTCCTCCCACTGTCCTCTCCTTCCTTAGACTCTGTGCCCCGCCTGCAACACAGCTCTTGCTGCCCTGCCTTCCCTCCTGCTTTCCTGCTGTGGAAACGAGGAGCTATCACCAGAACTGGAAAACAGATCCCTAGGTTGGTCTGAGACAACCAGGCGTTTGTCCTCTGGTTCAGAATTGGAATATTGAAATCACCAGAGAAGGCCGGGCGCAGTGGCTCATGCCTGTAATCCTAGCACTCTGGGAGGCCAAGGTGGGAGGATGACTCGAGGTCAGGAGTTCGAGACCAGCCTGAGCAAGAGCGAGACCCCGTCTCTACTAAAAATAGAAAGAAATTAATTGGCCAACTAAAAATGTATATGGAAAAAATTAGCCGGGTATGGTGGCACATGCCTGTAGTTCCAGCCACTCAGGAGGCTGAGGCAGGAGGATCGCTTGAGCCCAGGAGTTTGAGGTTGCTGTGAGCTAGGCTGACACCATGGCACTCTAGCCCGGGCAACAAAGTGAGACTCTGTCTCAAAAAAAAAAAAAAAGAACAAAGGTGGTTAGACAAGGGAGCCTACTTGAAATAAAGGGTCATTTTGGACTTTAGAAAGCAGGGGAAACCAACCGAGTGAAATGAGCGTGGGGGTTGAGCGGGGTAGGTCCCAAGTCCTACCTTTCATGTTCCAGTTTTGCCCTCTGTGTGGCCAAGAGGCATCTACCAATTTTTTTTTTCCTGGAAGATGTGTGAAATTGTAGCTGGAGAAATTATCCGATTTTTGCATCAACATTTCCTAACCAAGACAGTCTGTGTGCATTGTGGGTCCAATGGTCCTGGGTGTCACCTAGATTTCTGGTGACACAATAGCTAAGACCCAAACTGGGATTAGACACCCCACAGTGCTTAGCCATAAACTTAAATAACTAAATGAGCAAAGTTTATTTGCTAGAGTACTACTGTCCAAGATTCTTTCCCTAAGACACAGCAAATGCTCTGATGGTCCCCTTCATCTCTGTTGACTCATCTGCCTCCTTAGCAGCAAAGGATCAAAGGACAGGTGAGGAAGCCACACAGCACCCTGCACACCCCTGCCCCATCTTCCTCTTTGGCAGGTCTCTGTGCGTATTCAGCTTTGCATAGTCGGTCTAGCCTGGGAAAACTGAAATCGGCGCTGCCTTCTGCCTGCAGGCACCTCGTTGTTGGATCTCCTGATTCAAGCCGCAAAGCACACAGCTTGCTTTTGATACCAAGATAAGCTTCCTATCTTATTATCATGATCTGATCTGCAACTGGACATGCTTATTCTGGAAGTCATTGGTTAAACAAAGAGGGCTAAACACCTGTGGATCTTAGCAGATCGGGTGTGGTCTCAAGTCCAAAAGCCTAACACCTGGCTGATGTCCTGTGGTTTGCCTCCGCAGAGATGAAAGCGGATTAAGGCGGCGGCCACGGATGCTAAGTGAGAACTACAGATGCGGAGAGCTGGGGAGGAACTTCAAATTAATCTAACCGTGTCCTTTATTATTCTAAGCATCAATTAAAAAGTATGAAATAACACACAAATGCCTACTCATTGAAAAAAACAAGCAAGCAAGTTTAGAGTAAGAGGCACCTTCCCTCCTCTCTCACATGCCCCATACAGACGGCGTTAGCAGGTCACTGTCTGTATTCACACAGACATCTTCAGTACGTGGGATCTTTCCATGTTTATTGTTTTGAGACTTACTTTTCATTCCTTAGGAATATGCCTTGGAGGTCTTTCTATATCAGTGTATATAGTTTTAACAATTGCAAAGTATTCCATGTGTCATAGTTCAAGTGACAATCTCCTAGCAATAGTCTCGTCACTATGATGAATAGTGCTTCAATAAATAATCTTTACTTATATTTTGTGCACCTGTGCAGGTATTTTTAAAACCTAGATTCTTAAATTGGAACTGCAAAGATAATATGAATATCAAATTACACAGATACTGCCAAATTTTGATTCCAAAAGGATATTCCAATTTGAGAGTGAATGTCTTCTCCCACTAACATTAGATATTTTCAATCTTTTTAATTTTTGCTAATCAGGTAAGCAAAAAAGGAATTTTGTTGTTTATATTGAATTTGCATGAGTATATTTTCAAGTATTTATTGGCCATATGAATTTCTTTAGTTGTTACTTGTCCATATCTTTTCCTAAAAAATTTTGGTTTTTTTTCAACTTCTGGACTTGTAAGAACTCCTTCTGTGCTCTGTTCATTAAGCATTTTTACGTAGCAATATTTTTATAGTCTTACTTATTTTTAAACTTTATATCATTTCCAGCATAAATTATTTTGATTTTCAGGTAAACAGAATTGTCTGCCATTTCCTCTAGAACATTTATATCCTATTTCTTATTTAGAAAGACCTTCTACATGCCAAATGTGTAAGATTATTTGCCCATTTTTATGAAACTTATACATGATCTTGTCCATTTACATCTTAGCCCATTTGGAATTATGTTATATATATACATATACTGTGAGCAAAATACTAACTTTATTCATCTTTCACAGGTGAACAGCCAGCTTTTCTGCTGTAATAATTCATTGAACAAATTAATGAAATTATTTCATTATTTTTCTGCTGATTGAGAATGCAAATTTTATCACACTGAATTAATGGCATGTTTCTCGACTTTTTCCCTGTTATTTCTTCTTCTTATGTAGTAGTTTTATTGAGATGTAATTCACATGTCATGCAATTCACCCATCTAAAGTGCACAGTTCAGTGGTCTTTAGTACATTCACACACTTGTGCGACCATCAGCACAATTTCAGAACATTTTTATCACCCCCCAAATCTATTCCTCTCTGTTTTTCTCCCAAGCTCCCCAGGCCTAGGCAATAACTATTCAGCATGGATTTGCTATTCTGGACGTTACATATAAATGGAATTATACGATATATGGTCCTTTATGACTGTTTCTTTCACTTGGCAGAATGTATTCAAGGTTCATCCATGCTGTAGCATGTATTGGTACTCCATTTCCTTTTCCTTTTCTTTAGCTTCATTTCCTTTTATTGACAAATAAAACTGCATCATATGGATATATCATATTCTAATTTATCTACAGGTTGGCATTAGCTCAAATGGTTACTTCCTCATGCTGGACTTCCCACCCATCTAATTTATCTGTATCTCAGTTGATGGACCTTTGGATGGTTCGCAGGTTTGGGCTATTGTGAACGATGGTTTTATGAGCTGTCATGTACATGTGGGCATGGCCATGTGGGTTTTTTTGGTTTTGTTTTGTTTTTGAGACAGGTTCTCACTCTGTGACCCAGACAGGTTACAGGGCAGTGGCTTCATTATAGCTCACAGCAACCTCAAACTCCTGAGCTCAAATGATCCTCCTGCCTCAGCCTCCCAAGTAGCTGGGACTACAGGTGCATGACACCATATTTGGCTAATTTTTCTATTTTTTTTTTTTGTAGAGATGGGGTCTTGCTCTTGCTTAAGCTGGTCTCCAACTTCTGACCTCAAGCAATCCTCCTACCTCGGCCTCCCAGAGTGCCAGGATTACAGGTGTGAGCCACCACACCCAGCCCCGGACATGTATTTTCATTTCTCTTGGATACATACCTATGAGCGGAATTGCTGGCCATATGGTGACTCTATGTTTAACCTCCTTTTGAGGGACTGCCAGACTGGTTTTTGCAGCAGCTGCACCATTTTCCAACCCTAACAGTACCGTGTGAGGGTTTCAGTTTTGCCACATCCTGGCCAGCATTTGTTACTGTCTCTTTTTTATGGTAGCCATCCTAGGGGTGTAAAATGGTGTTTCACTGTGGTTTTGATTTACACACGGCTGATGATATGGAGCATCTTTTTACGTGCTGCCCGGGGAAATGAGGTGTATCCGCTGGATGAAAGAGCACAAACACGTCGCTTGTGGAGACGCACAACTTAGAAGCAAGGCTTCCCTGGTGGCCTTCATACCTGCTTAACCACAACTGCATTTACATGTCACTGAACGATAGCATCTCTATTTACCAAGCAGGCCCAGTTTCAGTCCTCACAATGTATTTATGGACCTTTGTAAATTCTCTGTCACCTAAATATTTGAAAACACTGACTTACATATTTTGACTTATTTTTTCTTTCCATGGCTTCCCTTTCAATTTATAGCTAAGTACTAAAATCCCAGCTTTGTTGGAGTGACTTACGTAAGATATTGGGCTTTTAGGAAAAAGGACGCCACTCATGTTAGGATCTTTCTTCTTCTTCTTTTTTTTTAACACTTTAATGTTGCATGTTCCTAGATAGTTTCATAAGATCATTAAATTTGCCCAGTTCGGCATACCTCAGATAAGTGGTTTGAAACTACTTTTTTTAGGATAGACACTGGAAACAACTTAATGAAGAAGGTGTCATTCTGTAAAATTCAGTTTCAGGTATACTTACAAACTATTCTTTTACATTGTTAAATGTCCTTCAGTAGCGGGCTCTCGTTTCTCTTCTTTTCTCTTAAAATGCAATTCGCAGCTGTCTGAATACAGCTATTGTGGGCTACTTCGCCTGCATCTTTTTGTAATTCTCTTAAGCAAACTTTTGTACCTGGGGCAAGGACCTTGAGCCGAGTTCTGAGAGTGCCACGTGCACGAGGCTTGGTGAGCATTAAGCCCAATCTCGCCCCAGGACTTTAATGAAGTTTATTTCTCTCCCTGCCGGAGGAGGTGCCCCATGCTAGTTGGTACTGAGGCAGCTTGTGAACACAGTGATGAATTTCCACCACCTCAGATTGCTGAGTTCGGCAAATCTCTTCGACACAGTAAAAGTTGCGAAGCATCTCGCCCAGCTGTGGCCGTTTTTTTTGCTCCTGGAGCAATACGGTGGGACATTATTCATCCCTTAAAAAAAGGCCATTAAAAAATCCCACAGGACAGTAAATTACATGATGCAGACGTCTCCAACAGAAGACTAAACATTCCACAGCTAAATATGAAGATCTGGTACTAACCTCTATTTCCTGAAAGTCTCATTTACTTCTTATCTCTTAATTAAAATGAGGCTTTAGGCAAAAATATTACTGTAGTATCTGGACCTCATGTTCCAATGCAAAGAATATTAGTCCCACTTTATCTGCTGAGTTTGTTTGGGACAGTTTTAGTAATTAAGTATCAAATTCTTCTCACATCCTTAACTAATGGATAGGTTTTTTTTTCCTTTTAGTATATTACCTCCAAGATTTAGGAACATAGAGACTAAGGGAGGCTAGGAGGAATCTCATACAGTAGGATGGTTCGCTGAAGAGAGTAAACCAGGCCTGGGACATCTCTGCCTGGTTGAGCCTAAAATATCCCTCTTTATTTGTTTGTCATATTTGTCTTCTGGACAGGGTGATATTCACTGGGAGGCCTGTCTGCCTTTTGAGACCCTGGAAGACATTGCTAATAAATCACACATTTGTCTCTTTTAATAAAGTCTTTCTCCACGTAAAGCCCCAAAGAGCCACTGTGAATTGGTCAAAGTTGTTATGCTTTGTGACATTAAGCTGCTTTTGCAGCCATAAGTTTTCTTGACATCAGAGTTCTGTGTCTAAAAGGAATTTAAAACCACCTATCTACTAAAATTCCCTCATTTTAGGGAGAAAAATAGAGGCAGGTCCAAGGACATACCACAAGTCTATGGCAGAATCAGAATCAGAATCATTGGCTTTTGTCTCCCAGAAGTATACAATATTTTATCTTTCCTCCTGTCTTTAGCCTCACTACATCTTTACAACTGTCTGCAAACAAGTGTTTCTTTTGAATGATCTGATCCACACACTGAAGGTTCTCACTTCTATGTAAATGGTCCATCTATCAGATACAGAACAGTAATTGATCAATCTAGTGATTGCGCTTCTCTTTGTAGTTCTGCCAGCTTAGGTACTTGTATTAGCAGAGACCTTGTACCCAGCTGGCAAGAGGAAGGTGGGGGATGGAGGAGTGGAGAGGAAGAGGGAGTGGCCTCACTGAACATGGTATGCCAAGTGCTTTACATGTGTTGTCTTGTCAAACTCTGACAACGCCACAGGGGAGACACTACCTTATATAACAGAGGCACTAAAGAAACGCCCCTTGTATCACATAACTAATTAGAGCCTTGTTTAGATTTGAACCAAAAATGGTATTATTACTCCAAAGCCTACGCTTTTACAAATTTACTTTGAGAAAAACAACCTTTCATAATTCTTGAGTATACATCCACAAGTCTCCTAGCTTCTGCAGAGCCCAGTCTGTGAAACACCATATTGGAAGTCATGTGTTACCAGCTGGAGGAGCAAAATAGCAAAAAGTAACCAAACCACCAAAGTAACTACCAACTCTAAAGCCAGACTGCCTGGCTGGGTCCTGACTCTAGTATGTTCCAGCTTTATAAAATGAGGCTTTTCATTTAATATTTCTGTGCCTGTTTCCTCATTTATAAAATGCGAACACAAATACAATCTACCTTACAGCATTGCTGGGAAGATAGATGAGTACATATGTTTAAAAAATATGTAGAATGATACCTGGTGTAGAGGTAAAGAAACTGCATTTGGTGCTAGTGTATAAACTGTGAACCAAATGAAAACACAGAAATCAGGCTGCAGTTATGAGCTGATGATCTCAGAGTATACATATTTTGGGGTTTTTTAAATAGTATAGCAAAATAGTAATACAAAATTTTAAGAAAATACAAAAACTAATGTGGCCAGGTGTGGGGGCTCATGCCTGTAATTCCAACATTTTGGGAGGCTGAGGTGGGCAGATTGCTTGAGCCCAGAAGGTCAAGACCAGGCTGCACAACACAGTGAGGCCTCTTATCTACAAAAAAATAAAAAAATTAGCTGGGCGTGGTGGCATGTGCCTATAATCCTACCTGCTCAGGAGGCGGAGGCAGGAGGAGCGCTTGAGCACAGCAGTTCAAGGCTGCAGTGAGCTATGATCACGCCACTGTGCTCCAGACTGAGTGACAGAGTAAGACCCTATCACCAATGCATTCTCAAACATTCTGGTCCCTGGGAATGCATCCTCCAGCCAAATTTGAGAAATATGGCACTCCAGTACTTCCTGCAAAGAACTGTTGTCTGTTAAAATATTGAGTAAGCCTTGGCTCCTACTGTTAATAGCGAGGCCTGTACGATTCACACCCTCTTGTTCATGACTATGAGAAAATTCTAAAGAGACTTAGATTAGCCAGAGAAATGAGCAGAGTCCACAATAAGCAAGCATGTATAACTCTAATTAGTGAATCGATTATGAGTTGTTGCCTTTTTGCAGACATGAGCTCAAGCTCAGCATTGACATAAATTCAGAGCCGGAGGGAAAGGTCTGAATTCCAGACCGATAGTGCTAGTCAGGGAGTTGGAAACAGAGTCCAGATTCTTTGTCTCTCACTACAGTCCTGGGCCCTAAATTTTTTCTTATGTAAGCTTTCAAATTCTTTGTCACCTAAGAGATACAGGAACTTTTACTTTGTATCAGCTGTATAACTTAAAGCCAATCAGAAGCAGAAAGCATTGCTGTAACCATTGCAACAATTGATGCTTATAGATCAAAGAAAAAGATGTAAGAGGCAGGGCAGCAGGCGCTAAACTGTCCAGCAAATAGCATCCTTTGCCTCCTTCCAGTGATCAGCTTTCCTGGTTCAGACTTCTTGTATCAAAGTGCACTTGCACCCAGGAAGCAGCTGGAGAGCACTGGGAATTTTCTCGGGAACAAGCAGCTTGTTGATGAACGGGGCTGAAGTTGGAGAAAATGCGAGGCGGACAATAGAGAGCTGAAATCAGTGCAGTGGGAATGAAAGCTTCTGATATTTCTTTCTGATCAACGCAATCACCAAGCCAGAGGTCAGGAAGTAGAAAGGTCTCTAGGAAACCTAACAGTACGATTACAGGACGATAAGATGTGATTCAGAAAGCTAATATCTTCCCCAAAGGCTGAGGCCAAATGGCTTGTTTCAAACAACCAGGAAGGAAGGGCATCGCTCCAGTGTCTCCCTCTTCAAGTCCATGGTTATTTGCCTTCTCCCACTGCCCTATAAGGGCTCTTGTTAGCAATTCAGGAACAATGCCAGCTCCCAAGGTAGACAGATCTAGAGTATGTGACAAATAAAGTAATCTAGCACTATTATTAACAGCAGGCATGCTGCTCCCAGGCTATTTTATGGCTCATTTTCAATGCATCATCCCTATCCAAAAAAGGAATGTATTTCTTATGTCCCGGGCAGTTACAATAGTCTACAATGAATGGGGCTCCTCTGACAAAGCAATCAACTTTTCCATGGTTGGCAGGGGAGTAAATTGGGTTTTACTAGGAGTTATTAAATATGGGTTTTGGCTGATTTACTACCTGCTGGGTTTCCATGGAAGTTGAGTATATAAATACTACAGGCCAACAACATTAATCTTTTGTTCTTAATTCATTGCCATTTCCAACGTGCAGACAGGGAGCCGTGGTGCTGATGTACGGGGAAGCCGGGTGCCAGGTCTGCTCCTTTAACGTGAGTAGAGACATTTCTGAATGTCAGGCAGCCCCCCAGCTCCTGGAATTGTGACAGAGCCTGTCCAGTCTCCTTCCTACCAAGATACACAGTGGTCGGGGGGTTCCCTAGGCAGGGGCACCTGGAGTCTTCTGGCTCCTCTGTGACCTAGCCCGGCTTGTCTGCACTCTGGGTTTTTTGCGTCCCTGTCCCTCGGCTCGTATCTGCTGAACTGCTGGAGCGATAGGATGGCCCCATCCCTGCACTGAGGGAGGTTGTGGCTGTTCCTTCTCCTGGTAAGGCGACCGTGCCCTCCCTCTTCTCTGCTGCCCTGCCACTCTCAAATCCCCGCTCCCCGCCCCTGTGCAGAGACTGGTGCCAATCAGGAGGAGGATAAAGCTAGAGCCGGGCACCCTCCTGGTCCTAAGGACCACAGTGGGAATTGCAGGAAGCCTTTTAGCGCTGTTTGCCGCAGTTTTCATTGGAAGCCCCGGCTTCTCAGGCCACTCCTCCTGGGGCCACTGTCCCACTGTGGCTTGGTCCATCCTCCAATGTGACTTGAGCTCCCAGGCTTCTGACACCCAAACCTTGTAGTCCGAAAATCACAGTAAGCCACTGGCTCACCCGCCCCCAACCTCAGCCCCCCGTTGGATGTTCCCATCGCTTGGACTTCATTCCTCCCTCTCCTGCTCCCCCCTCCAGCCTCACAGGCCCCTTAGCTATTCTTCAATCACCTTCCCACCTTGGGGTCTCTGCGTTTACGGTTCCTTCTGCCTAGAAGACTCCCCCAGCTGTCAGCGTGGCTGGGACACTCACCTCGTTCAGGTCCCAGCTGACGTTTCCTTTTGCAGAGGCTGTTGCGTTTCCCTCTTGCTGCCTCGCCGGGCTTTGCTTTTACTCAAACAACTCGCCGCTACCTGTCATCGTACTGCGTCTGCGCCTCCCACCGGCACCCGTGCCCTGCGGCAGCCAGCGTCCTCGTGCTGGCCTCCACTGGTTATTACACCCTAGAACAGTGACGAGCATAGAATAGGGCTACTACAATAAATATTTCCCAGTGAATACTCATTGGAAAAGTTCAATGAATTGTTGAAAGGGTGAAGCAGATCTCCCTTATTTAATTATTAATAGTTTTAATAACAGCACTAAAGCTGTGTGCCAAGCCGTTCATCCTCATGTTTAATCCTCGTAAAAGCCATGAGGCCGCTGTCCCCTCTAGCGTTATAGATGGAAGGAGGGAGCACAGGGGGGCTGGGGGGGCACAACCCCAGGCCACCGCCTGGTAAGTGGCAGAGCTGGTTTGGATCCCGGCAAAATCACTGCAGGGGCCACGCTTGTCACCATAGTGCCATAGGGCCTTCCTGGTGGTAACACATCACATGGTTAATGCATTTTGTGATTTTTCATAGAGGAGGAAGAGCCTGGCAGTTTCTTGTAAATGGTGGCTTCATTTATGTGGTTTCTGTCTTCCCCGTGGAAAGCAAACTTCATGAGAGCCGGGACTTGGCTGGGTGTGCTTGTTGACGATGTGACTAAATTCCTGCTTCAGCTGCTTCCTCCCTGGCCACCATGATGCTGCATGACACCTGCAGGTACAGCTTCTCCCCTACCCTGGGCCAACAAAAGCCCTGCTCAGGGCTCTGCAGAACAGGAGCCGTGGCCTGCGGTGCCAGCGTCCTTCTGGGCGGGGCCTCCCTCCTCCGGGCCACTGGGACTAGCCTGTGGGCTGGGCTGGTCCTTCTGCCTGGGCCACTGGCTTGAGTGTTCACCTTCTACCCATGTGCTCAGTGCCCAGCCCTTCCTCACAACCATTCCAGGAATGGGATACCCACGTCTGCACGCCCATCAGCCAGCTCAGTGGCCTGACTTCCATACCGACACCTAGGGGGCTCCTCTCTTCCTTCCCTCCTTGGGCTGAGCCTTGCTCCACTGTCTATAATGTGAGGTCCCTGCTAACCAGAAGCTTCCCAAAATGCTTTCCTCCTGGGACGGCTCATCCATGACTACAGACCTCATCCTGGATTCGCCTACAGTTATCGTTGTTGTTGTTGTCATAGCAGCTAATTTTGTTAAGCACTTTCCATGTAGTATTTCCAATAATTTTCACAATTACCCTGCAAGATAGGTGCTACTATCATTCCCATTTTATTGAGGCAAAATCTGGGATTTAGAGAGATTAAGTAGATGGCTCCAGGTCACCCAATGTGGCATGTCGCAGAGGTGGGATTCAATCCCAGGCAGCCTGGCTCCTTCCCAAAGCCACTACCCTACATCCCGAACACCCTCTACAGGGGCTGGATGGAAGATCCCATACGAAGAAAGAATGACTCTCCCCAGCCATCCCTATGGCTTTTCCAGAAGTCCGGCCTGACACCTGCGCAACTTGGTCTGTGCTTGTGCCCTCCTGTTGCAGTGGGAGTGGGGGAGTGTCCAACCTGGATCCAAGACAGACTGTGCCCCCTCCACTGGGTGGGGTGCTTGGCCTTGGGCCAGTGGATGGCTCACCTGAGATTCCTCCACGCTCGATGCTTTGGGTGCTGGAGGAATTTGGTTGAATAGATCATCATCGAAATGTTAAGAGCGTGCCATTGGAGGGAAAGTTATTTATTATTATAAAGCAAACTTTGGAAAGAGGGGAACAAAAAGACTGAGTGCTAGGAGTGCGAAAGATTAGCGGAGAGGAGTGAGATCGAGCTGGAAGAATATCATAGCAAGGAGAGGAAACGCATAAGGAAGCCCCATAAATCACAGCAGCATTATTTTTACCTACATTGTCCGTCTGTATTTTGTGTCTCTGGCACCAAACAATTCATCATCCCCGTTTCATGCTAAGTGCTACAAAAATAGCATTTGGCCCAAAATTTGAATGGGAGATAGCAGTTTAGAAATAATAGCAAAAAAAGTGGAGCCATCTGAATATTGGAATTTTCTATAGTGTCCTCCCCAGCCTCTACCTTCAACTGCAAGGGCCTTTGTCCTGCAGACACACAAAGGCCAAGAGTAGCAGCTCTGGCAGGGAGGGCACCGTCTTCTGATATTTAGTGGCGAAGCTGAACGTGGGTTAATCTCCGTCTTACATTCCTCTATTTCTGTCCCCGCGCAAGGCACTCAAGCCAGAAAACCTAAGATCACCTTCCGCTTCTTTTGTGGTGTGTGGGGGGTGTCGGGAGGGTAGGTGGAGGTGTCTGGTGTTGGTGGGCAGCCGGGAGCTGAGCTAGGACACTTCCAAAGCTAACGACAGGGGGAGGGGTTGAGGGGGAGGAGAGGGTTTGAGGAAGCCTTAAAGGCAAAAATGCTTTGAGAAGAACTGCTCTTTACAGCAATGGATATATAGCACCCCTCCCCGTCCCTTCAGAACTCACTGAATGGTTAGTGGTTAGAGTTTCAGCTCTTTATTTGGAAATGAATACTTAGAAACCACTCTCCAAAGCAGATACTTTAAAATCTACCTCCCTGCCTTCAGAATCTCATTTATACTAGAAAGGAAGGATTGTTTTTTCCTTTGAAAAGTTAACTTTTCTGTCAATAGGTAATTATACCCAGTGCATCCTGGTGGAAGAGATTTGGGAAGCCCTTCCTCACCTCCTCTCTGCTGTGGCCATCCAGCAAGGGCTGAGCCAAGGGACCCTGGCCCTGTCCAGCCTCCCCCCCACCCCCACCCCGGTTCCCCAGCTCAATCAGCCACAGTGATCGTTGCTTTCCCAGTGGTCAATATGTCCTGGGGATTATGCTAAGTGATTGACATGCAGAATCCCGGTTAAAGCTCCCACTTTTAAGGAGGAAGAAGTTGTGGCGAAGTAGGTGACGTGGCCCGAACCCAAACAAGTTGGTTGGACGCCGAAGTGCATCACGAGTCCCCAGCGTGCACAGAAGCCCACGCCGCCAGGGTGGAAGGCGAGCCGCGCACCAAACAAATGGGAACAGCCGACTCCGCTTGGTGGTGCAGAGCTTCTCCAGACTGTTCCTCTCGGTAGTGGAGCCAAAGGAAAACCTTCGACGGTCATTTAGCAACTCTTTCTCTGGCCAGCTTGGCAGCTGCAAAGGCAGACAGAAGCAGAGGGAAGGCGCTGAGTCGTCCTCTCCCTGGGCAGCGCTGGGTTCCTCTGTAATAGGAAGGGCTGCGCGGTCCCCCTGGGGTGAGCCCCTCCCAGACCCAGCGACACTTTCCCATTACGTGGGGGTCGTGCTGAGGTTTACAGTGGCGCCGCCTCCCCAGGCTCACACTTTGCACAAGTGGGGACAGAATGATACCTCAGACAGGAGATTGCTCTTATCTCTTCCCTCGCTAAGTGTTCTGCTCAAAATAACAGCATCTGCAATGCTCTCGAGGGTGACTGCCGTGGCTCCTGCTCCGAGTGCCTGGGCAGCGCTGACAGCAGCCCTCTCGCCTCTGACCTGAGTCTCTGATTCTTTCCGGCAGTTCCTATCTCACCAGGGAAATTGACTGCTGTCTGAGCCTGTTATCAGGTGGCTGGTGGGACTTCTGTGAAAGTGAGAGGAGGGTGTCACGGAATCCTAGGCATCCCCAGGAAGCCAGCACGACTGTAGGCAAATGCTACACTTCTGGGCAGAGCTCCAGCCCAAGCCTTTGAGGGCTGTGCCTCCCATCTCTACACCACCTTGCTGCTGTCCTGGGCTTGCCTTCTGGTCCCTTGGAGGCTCCCCCATTTGTCAGGGACCTTCCTTTGTGCTCTCAGTTGTTCTCGGGGGTGCTGTTCTCTGTCCAGCGGGCATCACTACTGCACACTCCCCAGGAGAACGGCTGTGCTGCCCGCACCATAGTTTTTGAGAACTGTCCATCAGCCACTTCCCTTGCTGCCATGTTATTAACAAGTGTTCCGACACCGAGCTCAACCCTCCACCACTGGTGGGACAGGGGTGATCTCCTGACACACTCCAGAGGCTTTTCTGAGGCCCTTCTCCAACAGTGCCCTCTGCATAGGGAAGGCATCTGCGAGGTGAAGAGAACTGCCTACTGGACCCCATGTGACCAGCTGTCACCACCGCCACGCTCCAGGTATGCAGGTGCCAGAATTCTCTGCTCAAACGTCCCTCAGCCCACTTTTAGGGCCTGCGCGGACGTCATGCTCAGGGATGTCTTCCTGAGCCTTCCAGGGTCTGCTGCCCGTTTGCTCACCTCCCGGTGTGAGGAGGGGTGCAGGAGGCTGCTTTTGGGGGTGTGGACATAGCCTGGCCATGAGGGCAGGGGGTTCACGTGGGTGCATTTGAGCACACTGGAGATGCAGGAAGAGCCAAGTGTGGGAACAGAACCCAGGTTCGTGGCCAGGGGGAGGGGGAGGGTGAAAATTCTAAACTTGAACCTGACCTTCCAAGTCCTTTTTAAATTGAGACTTAACTCATATACCATAAAATTCACCCTTTTGAAGTGCCCAATTCAATAACTTTTAGTATATTCACAAGAATGTACAACTATAACCACTAATTCCAGAACATCTCATGACTCCCAAGAGAAATTCCATACCCATTAGTAGTCACCCTCCTGGCAATCTTTCTGTCTGTATAGATTTGCCTAATCTAGACATTTCGTATAAACAGAATCATACAATATGTGGTCTTTGTGTCTGGCATCTTTCACTTTGCATAATGTTTTCAAGGTTCATTCATATTGTAATATGTATCAATACTTTAATAGTATTGGAATAATACTACTAATAATAATATTCCATTGTAGCATGTTTTGTTTATCTATTCACCAATTGATGGGCATTTGGGTTATTATCACTTTTTGGCAATTATGAATAATGAATGCTACTACGAATGGTCATCAGTTTTTGTGTGGACATATGTTTTCAGTTCTCTTGGGTGTATACCTAGGAGTGGAATGGCTGGGACATGGTAATTCTAAGTTTAACTTTTGAAGAACTACCAGACTCTTCCAAAGTGGCTATAGCATTGTACATTCCCACCAGCAATGTATAAGGGATCAAATTTCTCTACACCCTAGCTAACACTTGTCATCGACTGTCGTTTCGATTGGAACCATCCTACTGGAGATACAATGGTATCTTATTGTGGTTTTGTTAGCGTTTTGTTAATGACTAAAGATGCTGAGCTTCATTTCATGTGATTTTGAGTCATTTGCATATCTTCTTTGTAGAAGTATCTATTCCAGTCCTTTGCTCATTTAAAAAATTGGGTTGTCTTTTAGTTATTGAGTTGTAAGAGTTCTTTATGTATTCTGGATACTACACCAGAATCTCATATGTGATTTACTAATATTTTCACCCATTCTGTGAATTGTCTTTTCACTTTTTTAATGGTATCCTTTCAAGCACTAAAGTTGTTAATTTTGATAATGTCCAATTCATCTATTTTTTCTTTCATTGCTTGTGCCTTTGGGGTCACATCTGTGAAACCGTTGCCTGCTCCAAGGTCATGCCTATCTTGTATTCTAATGTCAGGACATTTTGAAAGAATAATTCTCAATCTGGGAGGAAGAACTTGTTTTGTTTATTAGTTTGTGAGTTGAATTTAAACATGGTAAACATTTTTGCACGTGGTATAAGGACCCTCCATTTGTCCCAGGCCCCACAACAGTCACAGTGGATCCCGATGCTGAAAAGCGGAACTGACCCTGGCATTCTGAAGTGATGGGTTCATTAACATTGCCTTCTGGCTGCCTAGTTCTCAGACCAGGCTTGTCACCCCACCCTGGCGGCTAACTTCCTCTAGCCATCATCATGTCTTCTAAGTTTTATAATACCTATTTAAATCTATTTTAAAAAAGTACTTGAATCTCACAATTTCTATTTTAACATAGACAGGCTCGATGTTGACATGCACTCAAGGATTCCATATAAGATCAATACGCATTCTTTCGGGCATCTGCTGAGGAGAAAACACAGATAAATCACAATTATAGTGTTGTCTGGGATACCCGCCACCTGGAGAACTTTGGAACCTCAGTGAAAGGTCCAGAGTAGTGGAAAGACCATGGTACAGAGAGGTAAACTAAGTCACAGAGCAGAAAGTGACTATGTTGGAAGGATGGGGATAGCAAGAGAGTCAGACCTGCAGTAGAGTCAGAGGCAGAGCCACCAGCCCAGGGCTTGAACAGTCGAGCTAAGAAAGAGTCTCTCCCATGCGGTAGCGCCTTCCACCTCCCAGGGCTGTGGCGGCTCCACATCTTGCTCTTATTGTGCCTTGAGCCTTGCCCCATGCCCCGGCCGTCTCTTACCTTAGCCAATCCTGGGCAGTTGCGTCCTCCAAGGTGTTGCTGGCTGCCCCTTCTCAGGGCTTCACGTGCCCACATCTCTCCTTTTCATCAATGGTCATATGAAGTCAGGGAAAGTCCAGACAGGCCTCTATGGACAGCTTTTTGCCCGAGTGGGTGGAGTTGGGGGAGGACAGATGCCTGAAATTCTCAATTCCTTCTTTAGACCACTTCCTGTTGAACAGGTGTCAAAGTTACAGCACCTTGCCACCCTCCAGCCCTTGACACTAATCCCATTTCCTGTTGTCTACTGAGGCTGAAAGGGCAGGAATTAGCTGGGCATAATGACAGAGCTGCTCATGGCAGAGGGATGCCAATGTTGGATGCAGCCAGTTTCGTCAAACTCCTCCATAGCTGAATCATCAGAATTGAGGGGTGGAAACCCAGTCACTGTTCATCTTCCGCCAGCGTCTTCAAAATACACGTTGTCTGTGCTCAGAACTTCACTAGATGTAAATGAGAACTTGGTCAGCATGACCGTGGTTTTAACTCAGCTGCTTTGGGCCTTTGGAAGCAATTACTCAGCTTAGCATCTAGACTACCAGATGCAGTCGAAGAAGGAATTAGCATTTTAAGAACTTCTCCCCCCACCATCAGTTATTCAATTATGAAGAGGTGTTAGAGAATGCCAAGCATAATCCAAGGGAAATAAAGGTAAAGGTTACATGGCCTGTTCAGGGTCATCAGTGCTGGGCTGGGGGCGGGCACCAGCCCAGGAGCCAATTTGCAAGCTGGATGCTCAGAGGAACTTGATCCCTGCCAGCCAAAAAGGTAAAGAGGGGAGAAATGCAAAACCCCCAGTGTAGTGTGGACAGAGTGGCCTTAATTAAAGTCAGAAGATGTCCTTCCCAACCCAACCCACCCTGTGGCAGGTGGCCTCATCACCTTGTTTCTCCACTTGCAAAACAGTTTATTTCATGGTAGATACAGGTCTTGGAATGAGAGCAGCAGTACCAGTTTATAAACCTAAAATGTTCCAGTGCTAAATAACTCAGACTCAGGACTCTCCATAGTCTGGCTGCAGAATGGTATGTTCTATTAACAGGTTAATTTTCTTCCTATTTAAGCACAGAATAAAAAATCTTTTCTGATTCTTGTTCAGTTAAGTGTCCATCCAAACTCTAATTAACCTTCAGACTATAGATTTCTTCCTATTTCTTTCCTAGGGGTATTTACATTAAATAGGGACTAAAGTGCAGCTCATAAAGTATAAAACTACTGCTTCAAGGCAGCTGTCCAAAGGTGCAGGGAATGGCTATCTTTCTTAGGGCCACAGAAGGGAGACTGGTGCTGAGCACGTAAGACTCCACGCTGAGTCTGTCTGTCTAGTACCCATTGCCAAGACTTCACGTCTAACGTGCCCTTTATAGTTTACAAAACCCCGGGTGGGCAACTATCGTATGGCCATGCACCACCTTGGGAAACCACTGCTCTATCTTCTGGGATAATTTCCTCCCCTGCCTCCATGCTGTGGCCCCTGGAGGCATAGTCCTGCCTTACAGATCCTGCCCTCCTGCCTGCAATTGGTTGGGTGAGGGCTGGTCATCAAAACAGAGATGGGCCATTCAGAGGCCTTCCCCAGGGTTTTTGGAAGGAGAGAAAGAGCTAGTTTTCTCTGTTGGTGAAACAGTGGATGTGAAAGTTGGGAGTTGTGACTGGCTGTGGTCTCTAACATAGAGGAAGTTAGTTTCCAGAGAAAGAGCTGAAACCTCCAAAAAGAGGGGTTAAAAAATGAGGAGAAACTCCTGGCAGCATTCAAGCCCCCGGTTCCAGGAACTCCTGAAAAAATTGAATTATATTTTGTATTATTCCTCCGTGTGTGTTGGGGAGGGCACAGCTGCACACCCTCTTCCTTCAATTAGCTTATATGAGATCCTCCAGCACCCTGATACGAGATCTCCCATTTTGTGCAAAATTGGGAGCCCTGTCTTTTTGAAACCAAAATAGCTTTGATTATCTCATATTACTTCCCAACAATCCTACTGGGCAGGTATTATCACCCCAATTTTGGAAATAATCAAAATGAGGCCTGGAGAGGTTAGTGTCTTCCAAAGTCCTGCGGCTTTTATAAGGCAAAATCAGGATCCCACCCCAGTCTTGACATTTCAGGCCAAGCTGGAAAGAAATGTCCATACTCCCAGCTGTGTTAGGAGAAGACCCACCGGCTCCAGTTTGCACTGCTATCCTTGGTGCTCTAACCTGCAGCACAGAGCAGGCTTGGGCTGGAACGCCATTGAGAACGGAGCAATTATAACGAGGAGGGTCTGTTCCCTTAGCATGCTTCCCTGGCTGCCTCATTTGCAGAATGTTCTCTCCAGCCCCTGCCACTACCACTTAGACTTTAATTCATCAGCTCAGCTGCAGATGGTGTCATCCGCCGGGACTTTGCTAGTTATTAACTATCGCCAGCACCAGCATGCGGGAGCGCACTCTTGCTGACTTAGACTTCGGATGAATTGTACACTATCCATCCACTTCCACCTCCCTGAGCAAGATGCTTTGCAAGACCCCAAAGATGTAGGCTCTTCCCTGTGCCTAGATACCCTGACCTGGTGTTTCAAACTCAGCCAGAAGTTCTCAGATCTGTATCCTACTCCAGTGATGCCGCAGGAGTTTGTCGAAAGAGAGCCAAAGCCACAGCTGCCTGGGCATCCGCCGGCCTCTCCTCATCTTGCGGGGAGCAGCCATGGCCTCAGCAGCCACAGAATGACACAGTTTTGCTCTCGCCACAGCCCCACAGTAATTAAAAAGAAACACTTGGGGACAGTGGTAAAGCCTAATCCTGCAGGCAACAAAATGAGGCCATTAGAAAGAGCCTAGCCCATCTTGGTTGGGTTCTGTTCCTCTCTCTTTCTGGCTGGGAATCTGGCTTGAGCCCCAAGCAGGGCTGATGGGCTTCGTCATTCCTGCCCTCATAGCAGGCAATTAGGAGTGGCATGGTGAGCTCAGCACAGTGACAATCAGGATTTTATACAGATCCTTTCCTCTTTCACTAAACTCCATTTGGGGAAAACAAGGATGAAACATTCAAGCAAAGAAGATTATTTTGTTAAAAAAAATGTAAAAATGCCTATGTAGTCACTTCGTCTCAATTTTTCTTTCTGCACGGGGCTCCTGGTCCCCCCTCGCCTCCCTCCCACACACTGACCTTGAGAAGGGTCACACCTGAGCAGTCTGACCTCAGTTTTATAGGTGTGGATTGCAGGATTCAGAGACACAGAGCAGGTAGCAGGACAGGCAAGAGTGGAAACCACGCCCTTCAGTCAAGGACCTTTGTCCACTCACAGATGCATGTCTGTGTCTATCTTCCCTAGAGTGTGAAGCATCCTAGTGAACAGCTGCATGTTAAATGACTCAGACCTGAGACTCCCACTGGGTCCATTATTTCCAATCCAAAGCATTTTTGTTTTGAACACAATCTCAAATTTTTCTGCATAGTCATGCAGTAGAATGTGTCTAGACAAACAATAATTGTCCATCAAAGAGCAATTGAGAATCGAGAATTCTTATTCTCTTGCTCTATTCTCCGTATCTGTCTCTACTCCAAGGGAACCAAAGCTAGTGCTGCAATACATCTTCAAGTGGCAAAGTCGTGCTACCTCAGGGCAGGAGATCCAGAAGACAGGATACCATATTTTATGATGACATTCAGAGCAAGGAGATCATTCACAACTTCAATGATCACAGAAAGTCCAAGAACCAAAGACCTATGTTCTTAAACCAAGCGAGCAAAGAACAGTCACCTGTGAGCACCCTCAGAGCTCCCACCGAGCTCTTCAGTCTTTGGAGATTGGACACACTTCAATCCTTAAACATTTGTGAAAGAATGATTGGACCCCAAATTTTTAAAGTATGCATTGTGGGGAGGCAGGGCTGCAAGGAGATCAGCTGCCTCTCCCCACAGAGCCAGGTCCCTTAGATAGGGTCACCACAGAGGATAAGAAAATTGATAGGAAATAGAATCAAAGAATACACAGAGACTAAGTTATAGTTTATAGTTTTATATAAGAAGATCAGATAACAGCGGGGTACTCAGGAGTCTGGACATATCTCCGTGAATGTCCAGCATTATGGTTAGATTCACATAGGTTTTTATGATCAGATACCAATTACCAGTTGTCAGGGTAACATATTTGCATATGTAGTTGCTATAGAAATGGGATTACATAGTAACAGATAGTGAGTTGGGGTCAAAAGTCCTCTCAAAGGGCTTCTAAAAAATTCTAATCTATCTAGGTGAACAAACGGGTATAAAGTCTTTCAAGGGCTAACTTCTAAGTTCTAAGAGGTAGTTATCTATTAACAGAGGTATAACAAAAGAGGTATAGTGACTGTATATTTCTTTGATCTAGTTATTGTGGACTCAAAGGCAGACAATCAGGAGTGAGCAGGAAGCCTGTTTTCTATAAAACAAGTTGTTTATAACCACAGGGGGCATCTCTGGGAAAAGGGCACTCATTGTCTCCAGCTCCCATCCCGTGGGCCATATTTACCCTGTCTTGCCTTTCAAGACACAGGGAGGCTCCACAGAGAGAGAATTGAGAAGTCTTCCTGGAAAACATCCCTACCAGAGCCATGAGAGCTCTCCCAAGGCAGCCTCTGATAAGAGAACTAATGAGTTCACATGTTTCTTCAGGGTAAAACCCTGCAAATTCTTGTTTCTGTCTTTAATATAGCAATATTGGGTGATACAATAAAATAATGATCTTATGAGCCACATTTCATTAATTCCTCAATCATATTTCTCAACAATGCATGTCGTTTTATTGACTTAGAGGATGCTTACTCAAACCTTGGTTGCATGGAAATGTGGAGCAGAGAGATTACAAAGGTGGTTTGTTAGAGTAAGAAGGAGTAATAATAATATCATTTAAATTGATTTGCGTACTTGCTTTGCATCATGCCTTGTAGCATACTATTTTACGTGTAGAATGTATGTAACTGCTCTGTAACTTGACAAGGTAAGCACCATTTTTATCCCAATATTTAAGATGAGGCACTAAATGAGGAACCTGAAATAGGATTTTTTCCTACAGAAGAGGAAATGCTCAAAGTTGAATTTCAGTTACGTATGAAAATCAACGATGGTAAGTGTTAAAATATGCACACAGTCAACTGAATCTTGAGTCAGAATAAGATGCCCCAGGAGTTTCAAAGAAGGAGCAGATAGGAAATCTGCTTTCATGTGCAACTCTGAGGATTAACTTTACCTACAGGCAGTTTGTATAGACAAGTCCTGCGGACAATTTCCATTAACTCAGAAAGAATTCAGACAGATATTTGTCCATTGCTTCCTCAGTGTCTCTTCTCAGTTGCAGGTGTTCAAATGGACACAAGGTAAGTCAAAGCCTGCAGGGCTGCCCTTAATTAAGTGCTACAATGAGCTACACAGAGCATAGGTATTCGTGGAGTTGAGAGCAATGTGTGTAGAGCAGAGAAGCCCAGCAAGTTATGGAGGAGAAGGCTGGACTTGCTTTGCGCCCTATGAAATGGACAAGAGGTGAAGAACAGACACGCAGGAGGAGGGGGAAGGAATATCATGAAAAGATACAGGGAGGTGGGAATGAAACCAACCAGAAGATGGAGGGGCCGGGGGTGAGGCTGGAGGTAGGGTTAGTCAGGAAGACTGGGGAGGGACTAACCGTACCGTTTCCCAGCAGCTCAACTTCCAAATGCCTCTGGAAATAAATCTGTAGGAGTAAGGCAGATGGTCAGTACTAAGGAGTCTATCCGGGAGGTCCTGCCTCATAACATTGCTCTCTTGGAGCATTTCCCTTCGGAGCTGGGGATGAGACTAATACCAGCTCCCTCAATCTTTGCAAGAAAGAGCTGATCCCCTAAAGAGACTGCTTGGAAATCTCTTGGTTCTTGGACAGAGACTTGGTTGGAAGGTATAATTGAAGGAGAGAAGAAGAGAGTGTGGAAAAACAAATCAACACAACAATCCAAACAACCAAGATTCACATAGTCATTTCAAACGTTAAAGGATGCTCACATGGACAGTCAGGTGGCCAGGGCACGACTGGAGGTGGAAGGAGGAGGAAAGCCAAGTGTGATAGCCATGTGCCATCCCACTGCAGAAAGAAGGGTGCCTCTGGGCTCCAGGGAAGGTTGAAAGTAGAGGAAGTCAAAGCACACTATATTTGCAAATGACCAAAATGGTATCCTCCTTATTCTCCTCAAATTCTGGAACTCATGAGGTGTAGTCATATGGGGGACAGTTGATAGGTTTGGAAACGGCTTCTTATCATAACCTAAATGAAGATACTCTGAAGATTGGACATATAGAAGCTGGGTACTCAAGACACGCCAATCACTTTTAGTTTTGAGAAGAATTCAGTTTCCTGGGAATATTATTGATAACTATGTATATTTTTGGGGGGGGATTTGTAGAGCTTCACAGACATTGTCTCATGGGATGATTCACAACCTGCATCAAAGAAATTCGCACCAAGCTAGTATTTTGATTCATATTTTCTAGTCAGAGAGATTGAGCTTAAAGAATTTATGGACAAATTTGTGACAATTCAAGGGGAGAAGCTCATACTTTGTCTCTCTGTATAGCGCAATTGTCTAGTATTTTTATAGTTTTAAATCCCCTAAGCACGTTCTCTTTTATGTGTAAATATATGTGTACACATATGCATACACACAGATACTAGCCTCTACATACATTCCATGGGTTGTACCTTCTGTTCGAGGTGTTTCTTTTCATGCTGTGTGCCGCATCATGACGTAGAACAGTGGGTAAGAACCAGTGGTGCGCAGGAAGACATCTTTCAAATATAGCTGTCTTCTTAAACAGTATGAGCAAGGATAGCTTTGTAAAACCTAGTCATATTTCCAATTGACCGGTGGGTTTATCTACATATAGATAGCTTTCCTAAAATGTGTACCAACCCTTAATTACCAGTTGGATAAGCTCTTATTTCTGGATTCTGGAATAATCTAAAAGTGAGGTCATGTCTGTCCCCTGAGCTGCAACAGCCTGATGGCTCTCCTCACCCCTACTCTGATGTCTCACCTCGCCCCTAGTCTGAGGGGTCTCCTCGCACCTGGTCTGACAGCTCTCTTGCCCCTTCCCCATATGTTTATCAGCTTCTCATTTTTTTCCTCCCTTGGGCACCACTCAGAGCTAGGCAAGGGGAATAAACAGGCTCGGGCACCAGAAGGCTGACGCTCAGAGTGAACCATTCCTGCTGGGTGAGTTGGGTCTCAAGTGAACATCTGTTAACTGGCTGTAGATTTTGGACTGTGGGGCCAGTTTTACCAATTTCCCCTTCCCCTCACCACAAACCAGGCAGGGAATGAGTGGAGGTGCCGGTCTTGCCAGGTGATGTGTCACCTACACCCAGGGCCATGCCAACCCTAGCTCCTTGGGTTGTGCAGGACTCAGGGGACCCCGGGGACCATGGTGTGGCTTGGCTCACAGACAAGAGTCACACATGCAGGCTGCTGTGGCCAAGGCTCCTCGCTGTATGATACTGGCTGTAAAGGTCTTTTCCTTTCAAAAGAAGAAACCCCGGGGATACATTTCTACTTTAAATTCCAAAATAGACAACATAGGCAGTCATCATGCGATATAACATGACAAGGTTCCTCCATAACTGTACCTGGATTTTTTTTTTCCTATTGAAATGTATTTATGTCTTGCCTTTTTCCAAACAGGGGTTGAGACAAGCGTTCCTAGACTTAGTGTCTTATTTATGTAATATATCATGAAAAAATAGAAATCTCACTTTCACAGACTCACTTTCACACATCATGCAGGTGACCAATGCCCTCTCCTCTAGACAATCTCAGAAGTAGACGCTTTCAGTGGCTTACCGTAAAGACCTGGGTGCTCTGGGGCATAAAGCTTCCTGTCTGGAAATTTTTGCATGAGTAGTTAAAATCTACCTGCTTACCGAGCCTCATCTCTGAGTGTGTAATAAGCTCTCTGCAAGCATTTGGGCCAAATGATGTGCTGTGCCTTCAGGTCTTTGTGTATAATAAGATACAATGTACAATAGAAAGGTAGGTACCAGGACTGTATCATCTATGTATACAACTCCCTAGTTCTTTTCTAACATTTGTATTCCTTGTTGTGCACCCTGAATTTCACATTTGGTGAATGCAAAAATACTCCCAACGATTTCTCCTAATTACTGAGCTCAGGGTAGGGTGGTATTTTAGGCTGTTTTCTGCTGCTCATAACAAAATACCTAAAACTGGGTAATTTATGAAGAGAAGGAATTTATTTCTTACAATCACGGAGGCTGAGAAGTTCAAGGTCAAGGGGCCACATCAGGAGAGAACCCTCTTGCTGGTGGCATCCACCTTTCTCTTTTGCATCCCAAAGTGGTGCTGGGCACCCTGTTGCAGGGACGCTGAACGTGTTTGTTCAGGTGTCTGTTCCTCTTCTGATAAAGCCACTGGCTCCCCTCCTATGATAATCTGTTAATCCATTAATTCATTCATCCATTAATTGATTAATCCATTATTGAAGGCAGAGCCTTCAGGACCCAATCACCTCTTGAAGGCCCTACCTCTCAATACTGCCACATTGGGGGTTAAGTTTCAACATGAGTTTTGGTGGGGACAAATACTCCAACCAGCAGGTAGGAAGGGAGGTGTCATGATATTGGCTTCATTTGCCTCTTGGGCTCCACTCTCCCTTGCTGTTTCTATAACACACCAAACCGACACCTTTGCTTGTCAACTACCACCGCCACCACATAGCGACAGCAAAAATCCATCATGCAAAAATGCGTAAGATTAGTAGACTTTGCAAAGGCTTGGGGACCGGAAAGAGGACCCATCCCGCCGTGCTCAGCTCTCTGCTGCCTTGTTGGCTCCCTCGCTCTCTCTCTCTCCCTCTCCTGTCTCTGCTGCTCACCCTCCCTCCCACATTGTCCCCAGATCTCCAACTTCTACACACTATATTATGCAGAATGGTTTCCTTGGAGGGATTCTCCCGATGTTCTGTCTCCCCCCGAATCAGATGCCCCTGAAGGACACAGGGATTCATGCTTGATTGTACCTGGTCCCTAATAAGTTGGCTGTGCCCAATATGCACCCTTGATGAACAAAGTATTCCCCTCTTTGAAGCCCTGTGCACAGAAAGAACTCCAGGCACAATGCCTACCCTTTTGAGGGTTTATAATTAAACACAGCCCTTCTAATTAGCTCCAGAATGGTCTACTTGATACCACTGATCCAAACGCCTTGTTAAACATTATTGCCAAACAAGAAAGCACAAATGGCCACAGCCCACTCATCTAGGGACACCATAGGTTAGCTCAGCCCCTCTGTCGGTTCAGAGGACTTGGAGAAGCTGTGTGCCCTGGTGGCACTTAAGATGCAACAGAAGTGAGGCACAGGCCATCCTCCTGTCTCTGAGCAAGCTGTGTCCCTTCTCTGTGGTTCTGGTGTCAGCCCTCCGAGCTGTGGGTAGAGATGTCAATCACAGACCACCCCCAGGCCTGCTGGGGAGAAGGAGCCTCCCACAGCATCTGCCAAACAGGTGTCCCAGGCAGCTGCATCTCACAACCCCTCCCTTCTGCCATTGCTGGCTTGGCCAGGGCCTTGCCCCTGACTGGGTGCCACCACGTGGCACAGTGACAACCTGCAGAGGCAATCTCTTGGAACTGTGAATCAGACACACCCGGCAAGTGAGGGGAGGGAGCTGTCAGTGGTGGGAGCAAATGCTGAGAGAGGACAGGGACACACAGGAAGAACTGTGTGCCGGGCAGCTGTGGGGACCCACGCTGTCCAGGAGCAGAAAGAGCCTGTGGGAGCCACAGAAGGAAGAAGCAGCCAACAGCTGACCCAGGAACGCCCGGAACCCCCGAGAGGAGGGCAGCAAGGAGAGGAATGGCTGTTCCCAGGACAGGCCTGTCCTTCTGGCCAGTCCCCTTTGTCACTAGGTACAGGGAAATCACTTTTCCCCAGTACAGAGGCGCAGTGCCTCTTCCTTTATACGGCAATGCGATTTCCTCCCCGCAGCAATGCTACAAAAGGGGAGCTTTCAACTCCCCGCCCCCCAGCAAGGAGGAGCTGGTCCCCAGAGAGCAGGCTTCTTGCCAAGGCCATGCAGCGGTGACCCCAGAACTCACACCTGGGTTTTTCCTTATCCACACTGCCTCTGCGTTGTCACCAAAGCTTGTTCTGTTCAAGGTGCCTGACTTTAGGCCAGTGCTCTCTCCATCCACAGAGACTCCCAGCAATGCTGTGTGGCCAGACCAGAGCAGACTTGCCTTTCTTGTTCTTCACAGGAGGCTCAGGTGGGCACAGCCGCAGGGTTTCGGCCCTTTCGTTGGGCAAGTCAAGCGCATGAGAGGTGAAGTGTTTGTCCCCTGTGGAGCTTGGCTCACAGTCACACGGAAACACTCATCCTTCTTTACAGCTCCTCCCACAAGGCCTGGGGCCCGAGAACAAGTTGCTCACCCTGGCCATGGTGGGCAGATTCCAGAGAAGCCAGCGCCAGGGAGGTGGGGGGGTGGGGTGGGGATACGTGTGTGGCTCTGGCAGTGAGGATGAGGATGGGAGGCAGAGGGCAGGGCTGCAGGCCGGAGGGGAGGGGCTGCCCACTGTGGACAGGGCGGGGGCCAGAGGGAAGGAGGGAGAGAAGATGGTGGGGAGGAGGGGGATGAAGCTAAGGAGAATAAGGGTGACAGGAGAACAAAGGGGAGGGTGGGGAGGGGAGGGGAGGTAGAGGCAGCTGAGCAAATGCAAGGGAAGAGGCAGCAAGGACGTGAGAGAGGTGGAGCTGGACACTGGGCCGGGGGTCCCTTCCCGGAGAACTATCTGGCTTCTGTCGTGATGTTGTTACTCTACCTTCTTTGCCACATCTAATTCTCTCAGGAGGAAACACAGCCCAACTCTGTTAGGAGGACTCACACGCACTCTCTGAGGGAAAGGAAAGACAGGGCAGCCGCACCTCGGTTTCAGGTCTCGCTGGAAACAGACCCTCTGGGCGCCGACTCCTCCTCCCCCCCAACCCCCGCCCCCGCCTTGTCCCCCGGCCAGGGTCTCTGCCTGCCAATTAGTGATTAGGTTTTCAAAAGCTTGTAAAGGTTTTTCCCTTACCTTGACTGACAAAGCACAAATCTCAGCAAATCTAACATTTCCCCCACTTTTCACAGCCCTCCTCCTTTTCCATCTTAACAGGAACCGGGAGGGGCCGTGGTCCCTCTCCAGAGCTGCGGAATGCCGCCCCGCCCCGCACATTTACATGTGTAACGCCGCCTCTGTCATTTGCATCTTAATGTTTCCAACCAACAATCATGAAGCCTTGTGTGAAAAAATAAAGAAGGATTTAGAGAAATTTGGGCTAATTCTAAACCTTGATGAATTATACCTAACTATAGAAGCTTCGTGATGAGGCTTTACAAAAAAAAAGAAAAAAACTTGAAATCAGTTTATCGCTGAGAAAGGTGCCAGATGGGAATTGAACCAAATACTGGAATTTTCTCTAACCACAGTTTAGAAAGTAGAGAAAAAAGAGAAATCTGCCTCATACACGGTCCTGTGTCTCATTCAGTTTGGAGTTGGGTTTTTTTTTATGCTCGTTTTGTGAACATCACTCACATCAGGCATTCCTTCGTCCACTCGCTGAGCTCCTACTGTGTGTAGGGCGGGCTCGGGACCCTCCAGAGTGCTTGGCACATAGGTGTCATGTCCAGTCCTGCTGGGTGCCAAGTCTGTCCTCAAGGACACTCCTGGCACCGTGCTCTGGTAGCACTGCCTTGTCTAGTGGGCGTATCTGTCACTCCCTGGAACGGCGGCTTCTCTGCTGGGGGCTGCGAGTTTGCTGCCTCCCCTGTCTCCGTCAGGCCCCTGGGCTGCTGCCGGCTGCATCTGGACCGGTGCACACAGAGGAGAAAGGGTTCCCGCGTACCGTGTGGACTGCCACCCTGTGTGGGCTCGGTTGGGGCTCTTGGAACTCCCCCTTTCTTGTTGCTTGCTGTGAGAACGGTCCTGAGGACGCTACTTATGCCCCTGTAGGGTGTTTTGGGAGTGGAGGGTGGAGGTGGATAGCACTTCCTGTGTTCGGTCACACCACTTTTATTGTTCACTCCCCAGCACTCAGACGCTGCTCCCGCGATGAAATCCATGTTGTCCAAATCGCCCTTCTTCCCCCTCCTAGAAGTGAAGGTTCCTGCTGAGCCACAGTCATAGTGTCTGATTTATTTCCCCCCCTATAGTGAGCTTTGTTTCCTTGGAGACCCTCAGTCCCCTGCAGGTAGACAACTGACCACTCTGTCCCACTGCACAACAACTCAGCAATATCGAGAGGGTTTGCCTGGTGATGAGAACTTATTTTAACCACCACCCCCACGCCCAGCTATAGACCTGGGACCTGGCCTGTCTGTCTTAAGGGCATGGGGCAGGGCTGATGTTAGCTGAGAGTCACACGTGTTCCCTCAGTACATTAAGATCACTGTCCCCTCCTTTTAAAAAATGGGTCTCTGGCCTTAAATTTTGTATTTGATGGCTGATATTTTTTTGAACTTTTTTGAAAACAGATCCTGGACATATCTATGTCCGCAGCCAGCTGGCAGTACGCTTGTTTCATTTTTCACATGAATGAATGGAAACACAGACGTGTTAAATAATGCAGGCCAGCTCCAGCGGCAGCAAACCGGTGGTAAACACTCAAAGTGGGACAAAGTCTCCCAGTCAAGATACATCTCCAGATTTAGCAAAAAGAAAAGCAATATAGGACACCCAGTAAAATGTGAATTTCAGATAAACAATTAGTGTTAGTATAACTGTGTCCCCAACATTGCATGGGACATACTTAAGGTGACACTAAAAAACCGTTCTTTATCTGAAATGTAGATGTAACCAGCCATCTATATTTCATCCGGCAACCCCACTGCCAGGGGCAAGGCTTACCCTGCCCTCTCTTAATAAATCTTCAGCCGTACATTCAGCTTTCCTTTCGCACATTATGAAGCCAGTGTAGTTTAGAGAAATAATATTGACCTTTAAAATTGGGGAAAGATAATCCTCTCAGTTTTTATCCTGACAAGCTGAATCTTCCCTTTGACATTTTTTTTTTTTTGCCCTTGAGTGTATCTTTTGGCTGCTTCCCTGCCCTCCCCCTACCCAAATCTCTCCTTGGTTTAACAATAGATTAGCTCGATTCTTTCCCACTCAGAGGTAGCATTACTGCTAAATTGTCCTCCCTGTTTCTCTGGGTTCCAGGAGATGAAACACTAACTTTCACAAGAACTAATCTTCACTGTCAGAAAGACGCAAAATCGATACGTCCAGCTCTGTCTGAGTCAGAGTGTTACCCGCACCTGAAGCTTTGACTTGGGAACAGTGGGTCCTTATTCGGGCTGAGCATCCCGGGGAGAGTCGGCCATGGACTAGGCCACAGTCTCCAGGGCTGAAGTGACAGCACACCTACCATCAGTCATCAGTAATGGGGCACCCACCCTGGAACAAGAAAGTGCCCACATGAGGCGGGGCCAACCACAGTCTCTCCCCTTGGCACGTCTCTCACTGGCCAGATGGGAGCTGGACGTTCATCTGGAATAAGGAGTGTCCCAGCGGGGTCCAACTCAAGCGTCTTTTAACACGTATATGCTTCCACCCCCCAGCTGGAGTGCTGGCATGGCCCACCGGTGCCTGGAAGACAGAAGGTTGTCTCTGCAGTTTCTTATCACTGAATGAGCTGAATTGGCAGGGCCCAGAAAACTTGGCAATCAAAGTTACACGACCTGCCCTTCTCAGCTGGGGTTCCCTGAGAACACTGAGCCCTGACACCCTCAGGTGTCTAGAGCTTTAACTTCTCTCCTAGGTCTCTACAGTGGTGCCAGCTACATGCCATTCTTGAGAATATTGAGAAAATACTCACTCAAATAATTTTCTATAGGAGTTTAATTACCTACTGGGACCTAGGTAGGTAGAAATGGGCTGAGAGAGGCTGCCAGGCCCTCTGTCCCTATAGGGAGGTCTTGTCCCTTCACACCCGGTACCTGTGGTGGCCCTAAGTCTCAGCAAAATGACAAATGAATGACATTGGACACATTCCTCAATGCCAGGCAAAGGCAGTTAATGCCACATAGAGACTTCACTCGGGCTATTCTGCAACCTGCACCCAGGCTTCAACCATGCAATCGCTTCTTTTAGTATTTGGTGCTATTTGGAATGACCTTGACCTTTGCCACAAATGGCCACAGAGAGACCCCTTTAAAAATGGCATCCTGGGATTTTCAGGCCAGCTGATGCTGCAGAGATCTCAGAGCCATGGTGTCGCTCAGTGGATCTCTCCTGAGCTAGACGTGGTCTCAGGCCTAATAAGGTTAATAGCCTTATGTGCATTTGTGACCACAGGAATGAAAAGAAGGTCATGTCCCCTGGGACCAGGGACGAGAGCATTTCCCAGGCCTTTGGTGTGGAGTCCGTGGGGCCTGCTAATCTGGGCTCTAGCCTGGTCTCACACAGTCTGGAGATACTGTCTGCATCAGACTGACTCAGCTGAGTCTCATTTGGTAGCTTATGATTAAAAAAAAAAACAAAAAAAAACCAAAACCACCCCCTTGTCCAAGCCTCCTGTGAGCTCTGGCTGTGCATCTGTGGTAGTGGAGTATAACAAAGAGGAAAAAGGGAGAAAGGACACTCATGTTTGCCATGTGTACTGAGGTCAGGGTTCAGGCAACCCCCTTCTGTTACCTATGCGAGGCCCATGTGGGCTTTCTCATGGTGCTATTAGGGTAGGTTTAGAAGTTGCTATTAATAACTATTGCGTGGCTTACGAGTGAGATGCACACATCTCAAAGTGGCTGTGGGACTTGCCTCGAGAACCTGGCCTGATAAAGCTACGGCCAGACCAGTCAGCCTCACTGACTGCCCATGAGGGGGGTCTCTCCAGCGTGCCTGCGACACGTACTTACACCATGCTTCTAGGCTGCGGGACATTCAGCTCTGACCTGGCCAGAGGCCCTTGGTATGGCTTCTCTAGGTCATCACGGTTCCACTGAGCCCCAGAGACGGGCTCCCCACGGTAGCACCCGTGCTGGACTGTTCCTGAAGGTGTCAGGGCCGCCACCTTAGCAATACACACAAATCCAGAGAGAGGCGTGATCGGAGCAGCCAAACACAAGCATTTTGCCTTTTTTCCCCCAGTGTTTCCTACCAAGAATGCTGGAAACTCACCAGAAGCAATGAGTCCGGCTCTCTGGATGGGGTTGGTCACGGCCTGCATTAGGGCCATGCCCTGAGCAGGCGTTTGGGGAACAATGAGGAGGGAGGAGGGGGATGGGGAAAGCACACATTATTTGTGTGTTTTATTTTCTTCTTTGATGATAAATTTTTACTTTTTATATTGTCCAAAAAACAAACAAACAAACAAACAAACAACAAACCCAATAGAACTATGATTTATTTTTCACGCTTGCCAGGGTGAAGTTCGTCTTTCTGACGGTTCAAAGGGTTTTCCCCTTGGAAATCGGAGCAGACCGGTGCCTGGGGGTGTGTGCCTGGCTGTCCAACTGGAAGTGCAGAGCAGAACTGGGTGGGGAAAGCATCTCTCTCCTTAAGCAAGAGCCTGTTTGGAGTTACGGGTGAGGTGGGGACCTTTTAGTGGCCGGGCAGACACCCTTATTCCAGAGAGCTGGGAGGACCGTTCCCCTACCCTCAGTATTTCCTGTAGCATTTATTCAATGGAGCCTGCAGTTTCACCATTAATAATGCGTCCCTACATGCTAGCCATCGCCCTCTGTGTTGGAGAGGGAGCCCCCGACACACAGACAGTTCTGGGAGGTGAAACACATTTCTGCATTTGCAGTGAACACCTCCGTCTGAATTACCACCTTCTTCTTCCTTAAAGGGCATCTTGAGAATAAAACTAGAAAAACGAGACTTGCAGCTGATATTCTCTTACCTTGCCACCAAACATGCGAGTTTGGAAGGCCATTTCCTGTCACCCTAGCTAGCTACGCCTTCTTTGTCTGTGCCATGTGCATGTACCCATGCACATACTCACTCACAAACGCAGGTTCGGTTAAAGAAGTGTTTAAAGTGCATTTTTGTTTTATGAGCAAATATATTAGGTTGGGCAAAAAGTAGGGGTTAATGGCACCAGCACGGACTTATCAATGTGCATTTTATAGTGATTTCTAGGATAACTTCTGCTGTGGGTTGAATTGTGCCTCCTGAAAAAGATGTGTTGGACTTCTAATTGCCAGTATCTCAGAAGGTGACCTTATTTGAAGATAGGGTCGCTGTAGATGTTATTAATTAAGTTAAGATGAGGTCATACTGGTGTAGGGTGGGCCCCTAGTCCCACATGACCTGTGTCCTTACAAAAAGAAGGGAATTTGGACACAGAGACACGCACACAGAGGGAGAACACCATGCAAAGTCAAGGAGTGAGGTCTGGAACAGACTCTTCCCTTCACAGCTCTAAGAAGAAACCAGCCCTGCCAATATCTTGATCTTGGGCTTTCAGCCTCCAGAACTGTGAGACAATAAGTTTCTACGGTTTAAGCCACTCAGGCTGTGGTACTTTGCTATGGCAGCCCAAGAAAACGAATACAACCTCTAAGCCCTTGTAGCTCTGTGGCTCCCACATGGCACAGTTCTTCTATAAAAGCTGAGCAATGCTGAAATCTCATACACAATTTCCAGAAGAAGCACTGCTAAAAATATAAATAAAACAAAGAAATAGAGAGCACGCAAGCATGTCACAATAAGTGATTGTTACAGAATACAGTTTCTCTGTAGTAGAAATATGACTGGCCTTAGAGTGGGAAGACACAGGTTCAAGCCTCATTTCTGCCACTTGCTGCTGAGGTGACTTCGTGAAAGCCACTTGGAGTTTTCTTTATTTATTTCTTCCTTCCTTCCTCCCTCCCTCTCTCTTTCCCTTCCTTTCTTTTTTCTAGCTTTTAACAACAGAAATTTATTTTTACAGTCCTGGAGGCTGGGAAGTCCAAGATCAAGGCATTGGCAGATCAGGCTTTGCCTGGCGAGGACCTGCTTTCTCGTAGATGGCGCCTTCTCACTGTGTCCTCTTGTGGTAGAAGGGCCACTTGGAGTTTCAAAACATTAACTTTTTAAATTTTTGTAAAATAAGGTTAAAATATTTCACCACCCAGACTTGTAAAAATTAAATGTCTTAAGGTTAGAGTTTGGCTTGACTGCTCCAGACTTTGTGACTTTTTTTCCTCGTCTATTGTTGAAATGGATGTCTGAACAAGTTAACTCAGCCCCATAGCTTCAGGTGGCTTCACGCTGGCGAGCATGCTTGGTGTTCTGGGGTCTCAGCTCCATCTTGAATTCCAGCTCCAGGTCCCAGTATGGCTCAGGTTCTTTTCCAGGAAGAAGAATTCGATTGACTCAGGTTCAGTAGAATTGAGGGATTCTTCTTTCTCCAAATGCTGTCTGCTGAGTTTGTTCCAGAGTATCGCCTGGTAAAAGTGTAATTATTTCAAGTTTACAGGACTTCAAAATCCTGTAAACAGAGAGTAAAAATAAAATGCGTACAGTAAGAGGAAGATTTTTTTCTTTGAGGCTGTAGGTATGAGGAAGGGTGTGAACCGAGTGGAGAGCTGACAGTTATTTGCCCTGTGTTTATCCCTTCCAGGGATGCTTTGAGTCTTCACACCCATCAGAGCAGCTTCCCATGGGTAACTAGGAGGAAGAAAGATGAATTGAAATTGTAGCAGGAAGACTTACCCAGCTAGACAAGTCACATACAAGAAGAGGTGTCCCAAGGGGGCACGGGAAATAAACCCTCAGAGCAGCTGCCTACCTTTCTGAATTTCGTTCTGTCTTGCACAAAATCCTCTTGAATGTGTACTGTCTGTCCTCTGGTTAGCTCTGTACCTATGCACCTTCCCCAACTAAAAGAGCCCACTTGGCAAAGCAACTGAACGTCCAGGAAATGGGAGAGAAATACGCGTGCAGAATCTCAGAAAGGGTCTTTCTACTGCCTCTAGGCTTAGAGCCCTGGAATCTTCAGGCTGTTGGAAGCCTTAAAGTTCTGCTGTTCCACTCTTAGTAGAGGAATAAACAGCCTCTACATCTTTCTTTGCTTATCATTTCCTAGTTGAATACCCCTGTGGATGAAAGACTTAATGTTTTATGGATGTTATTCAATATTTAGGCTGTTTTTTATTGCTTTTAGAAAGTTTGTGCTTCCATGGAGAGCAGACCTGTGCCTAGTTTTGCTCTTTAGAGCCTGAAGAATAAGAACAAATCTCAACCCATTCTGTGGTTCTTTACGTGTTAGGATGCCGCTTTTGTGTCCTCACAGGTCTTCTCTTCTCCATGAGGAACATCTCTGGTGTTTTTGTGTCTCCCCTCCTGTCAGGAGCAGGAGTATGTTTTCACTGTTCTGAGCAGTGTTCTTCATACAGGGTGTTTAGGAGGGATGTTTTCTCAGTGTCTTTAGAGTCCTCCACCCAGCGTTGAACACTGCACTCCTGGCACAGCCAGGCCAGCCCAGATCAGGGTGTATACAGGCATTAACGCAGCCTGAGACCTCACTGGGTCACCTCTTGCGAGTGTACTCACAGTGGCTTCCTACTGAGCACCTCGTCCGCTCTAACCTAATGGTTACCCCACAAACCCATGGGGCATTTTCTCCACATCTAAGTGTGTTGCATCAGTGTTGACCTGGCCAAAGAAATGGATTGCCTGGATGAGACGAGATTTTAGAACAGAGAGGGATGTGTGAGCATCAGCCTGACCAGCCCTCGCTGCCCAGCAGCTGGAGGATGCTCTGAGCCTTCTAGCCCCTAGAAGCAAGGGCTTGGTTCACCCTTGGCCAGAGCCCTCTGCAGAGAATTTGCAGACCAACACACTACAGAAATAAGGGGTGTTGCTACTTGTTCCTGTCATAAGGAAGACGGTTCCAAAAGGCCATCTGGAGACAGGGATGGAAGAAAAGAAGCACCAGGTTTCCAAGGGCAACTGGAGTTATGAAGATCCAGTGTCTGGGAATTAATTTTCTTTTAAATATCAGGATGCTAAGCTCTCACTGTAATCAGGAAGCCTAAATTAACTCATTGCATTCTTTGGAGTGTCTGTTTAGCTCTGTTCCTTGGTCCTTGCTCTATCTTCATTAAAAACAATACTTCTGGGGAAGTATTTCAGCATTATGAAAGATAGGCCTGCTTATGTGGCTTCCTTTGGTGATGATGCAACTCAGTAGCTAATCTTGACTGGCTATGTTACTAATTATTATATATGTCCACTTCATACAAGTTGCTTCACTGGGGGTGGGGGGCAGTTTACTGACCTATAAAAGAAAACAATGACATAAGTAACTTCTTAGCTTCCTTATAGCTCTCATAACTATACATCTACTCAGGCTCTGAGGTTGGCGTTTCTGAGGGCCAAACTCACAAAGGATATTGAAAGTCTCTCCCAGGGTACCTACTTCAACTTGAAGAGGGACCTGTTCTCTATCCTGTTTTCCCCATCACCAGCCTCGGTGGTTTTAACTGGAGGTGTTAATAACACAGTGTAGCCTCCAATCCTCAGCATTGAGGTTGGGCACTGCTGGTCATGGCGGCCCAGTGGTGGTCACTGGTCATTCTGGGAATCTGCTGTGGGGGCAAGACATGAAATTCTGCCTTACATATTTATTGCTCTTGCTCCTCTAGTGCATACAGATCCCCAAACGGGCCTGCCATGCCAGTGGGAACGTGTGTGTGCTTTCTCTTTTCAATGGCTGCAGGCAGATTTTTTGCAGAGGTGCCTGAAATGATAACACAATCACTCCGTGTTAGTTCTCAGATGGGTACAGACCCTTGACACAGTGTTTGCTGAAATGGGTGATGGTTTAATGCAAATTCCTGCCTATATACAGGATTTTATGCAGGCAGTGACTCAAACTGATTAAACAAACACAGGCTTTCTCTGTTCTCAGCATGGCCTGCCTGGCTCTGCTCATTGTATCTCCCACCTTCCACTTGCTCTAAGTCAACAAAGACTCTGCAAACAATCAGTCCATAACGTTCTTGCCTGATCATTCCAATAGTTTCTTTGTGAGCCAAGGACTATCTGCAAGGGCAGGAGTAGGTGAAGGGAGACTGTCTCTAGGATGGGTAGGGCTGAGTGGCCAGGAAAGTGAGACGAGAGTCCTGCTATTGGCACAATGACCTGAGTTGTGTCAAGCCAGTCACTGGGGCCTCCCAGCAGCCTCCCGTGGGGTCTTCCAGATGAACACCAGGTATGCTGTGGGGCCGTGGCACATGAGGGGCCACAGGAAACTGTCACTTGGCATTTCGCACTATGGAAAGTCTAAGCTTTCAGAAGCAGCGTAATGGAACAGAATGCTCAGATGGTTGGTCTCAAATCCATTTTAAATCAAACAGTTGACCCTTGAACAATGTGGTCAACTATAGAGATGCTGACTCCCTATGTGGTCAAAAATTCACGTATAACTTTTGACTCCCCCAAAACTTAACCACTAATAGCCTATTGTTGACTGGAAGCCTTATTGATAACATAAATCATTGATTAACACATATTTTGTACATTATATATATTATATACTGTGAGAAAACAAAATGCTATTAAGAAAATCATAAGGAAGAGAAAATGTATTTCCTATTCATTAAGTGGATGTGGATCATCATAATGGTCTTCATCCTCACAGTCTTGGGGTCAAATAGGCGGAGGAGGAGGGGTCTTGCTGTCTCAGGGTGGCAGAGGCAGAAGAGGTGGAGGAGGTGGAAGGGCAGGCAGGAGGGGCAGGTGCACATGGTCCCACTTCTATTTTAAAACATCCACGTATAGGTGGACCCGTGCAGCTCAAATCCATGTTGTTCGAGGGTCAACTGTACTTCTGTTAGGTTTCCTGCCATGGGTCCGTTTTTAAAGCATTATAATTCTGTGAAAATGGGTTAGCCACAGATGATCAACTATTAGCCAAAGCAGTGTTACTTAGACCACCTAGCTTGGAATCTCCTCGGGTGCTCATAAAAAAGCAGATTCTAGATCCCAATTTTAGACCATCTAAATCAGTATTTTTAAGGTTATGGCTCAGCAATCTCAATTAGAGACAAGCTCCCCTGGTGATATATCAGGATTTGAAAATTAAAGTAGCATATCTGACCCCATCTCCCGACCCTTCTGAATAATAAAAGGATTTAGTGTACCTAGAATGTAATGAACTTGCAAATAAAAAAGCTTTTTAAACAGATGAATAACAAAAACTGTTCTGGAGGAATCCCCAAATGGAGGATAGAGTGGCCCTATGACAACACTGATCATGTCGATTCCTTCAGGACCAGCCATGGGTCGAGAAAGACTTTACCAGGCCTTCTCTTTGGGTCCATCAAACAGCTTGATCAGGACAGCCCCCCTCACCTCCCAAGGCTGAGCTCTCTCTGGGGTATTGCAGTGCAGGTGGGGGGTGGTCTGGGCTTAGGGGAGAGGGGTGCACGCATGTGGGTACAAAGAGGACAGCTGGCAGATGGGGTGTGGCCCAGATAGGACCACAAAATGAATTTCCAGGTCTAGAAGCTAAAGCTACTCCCATCCTGCATGGAAGGATGGACAGAGATGGGGAAGGAGGAACTGTCCCCGAGGGAAGTGGAGGTCAGTCCTGGGCCATAGCCATCGCTCATAACTTCTTCTGCCGAGCCCAGGGGTTGACCAGATTAAGGATCTGATAGGAACTTGGGCTTTGGGGGTTGAAGATTAGTCCTGTCAGATGGCGCTCTCGGGGGAGGAGAACCCTAAGAACTTCCACTGCCTAATCTCGTGCCTTTTTCATTTGTCCAGTCAATCTCGATGGAATCTGAAGTTTGTCTAAGGCCAAAAAGTCAGCATTTTATCTTTCTACAGTTTATAGACAGCTACGCTTGCCAAGGCCCCAGGCACAGGAACGTAATTCAACAACCCATTAAATTTATTATGGGACTGGGAGGTGACAAAATTGCCTTTAGGGCCAAAGTCTGATAAAGAAGAACAGAGCTCTGTTTTAGGTCTGAAATCATATGCGGTGTCAGCGCTTTGACAGGAGTCTGGAAGGTTAAGAGGTTTGCTTTGAAACCCATGACGGCTGAGTAAGTCAACCTGTTCAGACCTTTCTACTTATTCTCTCTCTCTCTCTCTCTGTCTCTCCCTGTCTCTCTCTGTCTCTGTCTCTGTCTCTCTGTCTCCCTCTTTCTCTCTCTTCTGAGCCAGGTTTTGAACAATTTATATTGCCGGGTTGGAACCACAAAGGGGTTTTAGCTGTATTTCTGTGTATGGCGTCTGTGTATGTTTGTGTGTGTGTTTGTGTATGTGTATGCATGTTTGTGTGTGTGTGTTTGTGTGTACATGTGTGTTTGTGTATGTGCGCATGTGTGTGTGTTTGTGTATGTGTATATTTTGTGTATGTGTGTGTATGTTTGTGTGTGTGTGTTTGTGTGTGTGTATGTTTGTGTGTGTGTGTGTATGCCATTTCAATCTGGTTCTTTCAGTTTTCTTGGTCTATGTTAGAAAAGAATTAGAAATTGCCGTAGCTGTGCCAAGAGGAGTCTTTGACAGTGGTGAGAAGTCAGAGAGCTGGCAGAAGAACGTGCAGCTTAATCAATTTGGGGACCAAGTCCAGTCCCAGTATTGCTGAGTTTCTAAGCCAGTTTGTCCCCAGGGTCTGAGCCGTGACCCCGCGTCTCCCCACATCATGTTGCAAAGCAGGCTGCGGGAGGGAGGGCCGAGACAGGGCTTTCCCTTCCTGGGAGACTCCTGCTGCCCCACACTGCAGAGGCTCAGCTGGAAGGAGGCCTCTGTCCACCCTTGCCGTCCCGGGTGCCCCTGTGCTGAGAAGTTCCGCAAACCCAGGCAGTGACTGTGGTTTGTTGGTGTCAGCAGAGCAAGGGAAGAGTTTCCTTTCAGACGGGGGATTCATCTCAACTCTTTCCATTTTGGGATGAAAAGCGAGAAGAAAGAGATGCATTTCTTACACAATCTAGGCTCCTTTAAAGAGCGAAGCCCTCATTTCACCTTCCTCTGCTCTCACTGTGTCAGAACCGCACCAGGAACCTGGGCTCCCACCAGCTGCCAGGCCTCCCTGTGACCCGTAGAAGCCGACCGGGTGGCTGTTGGCCCCGTCCTGCCGACTCCTGTCCCTCACTGATGTGCTCTGGGGAGCAACGAGCCCTGGGCCTGTCAGCCCACCTGACCTCCCTGCAATACCTGCTGTCTGTCACTTGTCACCGGATGAGTCTGGCTGCAGTCAATTCACACAGGCTCCTGTGGGAACACGTCCCATAACCTATCATGCTGCAGCCTGTCAAAAGTCTGAAGCGCTCGGGGCAAACGTTCGCTTGGCGCAGACTGCTGTTCAGAGGGTGTGTCATGTTGCCGTCTCAACAGAGTGTGCGCCCAGAGAGGCCGGCACAGAGAGAACGCGTGTGTTCTGGAACCCCAGAGTCTGTTGTTGGAAAAACGGCCTTTGTTGGATAATAATTCAGGGCAGACGGTATGAACGATTAAGCAGGGAAGGCGGCCTGGAGTTTCATGTTAGATTTGGGGTTGGGGGAGTTTGTGCCTCGCCCTTTGCAGGAGAGTCCTTTGCATTTCCTCAAACCTTCTCCCTCTGTGAAACTGGAAAAGGATTTACGGATAAGCTGCCATCAGGCTGAATGATGATGGCACTTGGATTAGCATTGCTGTTTCCCTGATAGATCTACACAGGGCTTTTTTATTATTATGCCCAATTCTGTGGGCTCACCGAGCAGCCCTTATTTCCCAGTGAATTGCCATTATGAATAATTTACTAAATACAAAGAAGCAGACAGTGTTGCCTGATTTATTTTAAATCCATGCCCTAAGAACCAGAAGAGACCTCTGTTCCTTCCCCATCAGATCTCTCGGCATGAAACAACGTGTGCCTGGCATTTAGGTGATATTTTGTCCTTTGCATGCAAACACTGAATGCTAGAGAGCAAAACCTCACACAGTTCTTGGAATTTGAATGGTGTGGCCTAGTCACCCCAAGGACTCGAGTGACACCCATGGACATTTAGCATCAACTATCAGATGTTTGAGTAAATAGCCTCCTACGAAGAGAGCCCCGCCAACCCCATGGCTGCCTGCGGAACTGCTCAGCGAATCCACAGGCTGGACAAGAATAATAAAACACTTAAGTCCCTACAATTTGCAGTGGTTTGTTACACAGCAAAAACTAATTGCTACCTCCATCAATGACTTAGTTTATATTAGTTTAGGGGCCTTTGTCAGTCCTTATTGGCCTCAATGTCTCTGTCTGATCTGATGTCATCTGTTATGCTGAGAGTCTTTAAACTGGGTGCATGTAGGGTGTTCTGGCCTGGTCTTGCTTGGGACAAGGGCTATCTTTAGCCTCTCTTTGGAGATCTTAATTTACCTAAGTATTTCTAATTAATGTGGACATAAAGTCTCTGTCATTCAGGAAAATGGTCTTAGAATGGGATTTCTCTTCTACTCTTCAGCTGTCTGGACAAACTTTGATATCAGCGATGATCTAGCTAGTGTAGAGTAAGCCCAACCGATTAATGGTTAATAATTGGGAAGTAGGCCCTAACTACCTATATTAGAGAGTTCTCCTGAGAACTAGAACACAACATACACACAATACAACGTGTGTGTGTATATATCTATATGATTTTGAAATATACATGTACACATGTATTTTTATATATATATACACACACACAAACACATTATATATGTGTGTATATATATATATGGAGAGAGAGAGAGAGAAATTCCAAAATCTACAGGGCAGTCCAGCAGGCTGGAGACCTAGGGAAGAGTTGATATTGCACTTTGGGCCCATAGGCAGTCTGATGGTAGAATTCCTTCTTCCTGAAGGGAAGTCAACCTTTTTTCTATAATGGCCTTCAACTGATTGGATGAGGTCTACTCATATTATGGAAGGTGTCTGCTTGACTCCAAGTCTACTGATGTAATGTTAACCGCAACTGAAAAATGCCTCTACAGGAACACCTAGAATAATGGTTGACCAAATATCTGGGTACTGTGGCCTAGCCAAGTTGACACATAAAATTAACTATGACACTACTGTTCTTGCTGATTAGATTGCAAGACAAAATTATTCAGGCAATTAAATTTGAAATGTCTGACTTCAAATCAAAAGTTTAGTTTATTATATCTCAAACAAGAAGCAGTACAATTAATCAAAGTATGCACCTAAATTATCGACACAGTTTTGCCATCCTAACGGTAGGTTGTTTATGCCAGCAGCAAAGAAGCCCGGAGAGCGAGTAGTGATGAAATCACCAAAGGCGTTTTCCACAGCTTGTTGAGAATTGAATATTTTTCCTTGCAAGAAGTGTTCCAAAGCCTGGAAGAAGTGGTAGTCAGTTGGTGCAAGACCTGGTGAATATGGTGGATGACAGAGTGTTTTGAAGTCCAGCTTTTGTAGTTGGAATAGCGTTTGTTTGTACAACATGTGGTTGAGCATTGTCTTGCAAGAGGATTGGCCTGTCTCTATTGACCAAGCTAGGCTGCACAATCGCAAGCATCCTCATCATTTCATCCAGTTGGTTGCAATAGACATCTGCTGTAATCGACTGACCAGGTTTCATGAAGCTGTAGTGGATAATATCAGTGCTGGACCACCAAACAGACACCAATAGTTTTTTTTTTTTTTTAATTGGGGGAAAACTACAAAGCATTTACAGTACAATGCTTACAGTCACAATTTGTAGCGAGCTGATTTCCCAAAATATATTACCACTCAAGTTGACTTATCTTGTTACATTCAAAAACCTACTCTGTCAAAGTAGTCCATAGAGTACATACATAGTGCTCCAACTGTATCTACGTACAAACCAATTATTTGTTTCATTGATCCTTTGTAAATTTTTTTTGTTTGTTTCCATTTCATTTAGTT
>CAUYRT010038206.1:0-15918 GCA_963574885.1 Lepilemur ruficaudatus | reverse complement strand
GGCTAGAGTGCCATGGCGTCAGCCTAGCTCACAGCAACCTCAAACTCCTGGGCTCAAGCGATCCTTCTGCCTCAGCCTCCCAAGTAGCTGGGACTACAGACATGCGCCAACATGCCCGGCTAATTTTTTCTATATATTTTTAGTTGGCCAATTAATTTCTTTCTATTATTAGTAGAGACGGGGTCTTGCTCTTGCTCAGGCTTGTTTCAAACTTCTGACCTTGAGCGATCCTCCAACCTCGATCCTCCTGTCTCAGCCTCCCACAGTGCCCGGATTACAGGCGTGAGCCAGCATGCTGGGCCAGAATTGCCTTATTCTTTAGTCATTGTGGTAAAAGTCTGAACCCAGGCTTTCCTCTCACCCCTTGATCCTCACTAGGGTTTTGTGGTGATAAAGTTCTAGGGCTTCCGTTCATTTTTAATGCCCTGAAGAATTACATCTCTAAAAATACAAGGAGATTTTTATTTTGTGAATACGCTTATGGTTAGAAATTCTAATGTTTCTTGACCAAATTATGGTTTTTTCATTTTGGTCATGCTCTCAGATGAATGAGAAATATATTTAATGATGTAGGAATGTAAAATGATACCTTTATTGAATTGCCCATAATTTTGTGTGAGGTTGAGGGAGAAAGAGGGAGAGATTTGAAAAACAAAAGAATATTCGCTGAAGTGACTTCATTTTATAAAAGTATTTTCAAAGTGTTACATACTTCCCTATTCAAGTAATTAAGGAATATAATTTTATATTTTCTTGTTAACTACAGGGTTTCATTAACTTGATCTTAATTTATACTTCTAATAGGAGATCTCCTGGAGCTTGTTCTCTTGAGTTAGGCCCATGGAACAGTTTATTATTTGGTTCTACCCTCTTTTTCTTCTGCCCTTAAAAAAATGTAGAGTGCAAGGGGTAAAGTTGGATGACCTTTGGATATTATATCATGGCTACTTTTCTTGCAGAATTAAAGGTGGAAGTTGTTTTCTCATGTTGCTTTCTTGCTGTTAATAAAATTGTCAACTTTAATTTGTAATTATTATTCTTTGACTTATTAGTAGCAGCATTCAAAGCGTCATTTGATTTTAGCCAGGGAACTAGTTGGTGCAATTGTACTTCAATGCATTCCTTGTCATTTGAAATGTCATCATCTTGTGGATTTTTAAGATACTGTCTCATCAGAGCATTAAGAGCTGGCTGTATGCCCATGTCTATTGATATGGAAAATCTATAGAAGGAAAAAATAAGAAAACTGATTGTGATTTTGCAACTGAAAGCACACCTGGAGCTTTGCTCCTTGGACATTTTAGCAGTGAGGGCTCGGTGATTATTTGCATAGGATGCATATTGCTGTGATACTGGCTGTTAATTTTCTGTCAGATAGGTTTTAAAAGTTAATACCAAATCTCTATAGTGTGGTTTTGGGTGAAAACCCCAAGTGATCACTTTCCTGAAACCCTATAGTAATGTACATTTGTCCTCTTCATCAGAATCACTTGGGACTTTTGTTAAAAATATATATTTTTCAGTCTCACTGTAGAGCTACTGAGACTCTCTAGATAGGGAATCTAGTTTATAAACACACTAGATAATTCTAATATTTTAACCAGGTTTTGAAGCTATTTCCTGTAAAATATATTCATGATGAAAAATTATGCTTTTAAGATTTCCTAAGAGATTGTTGGGTGATTTACATTAATACTTTTATTATCTACAGTGTTGAAAGGACCTGAACAAAGTCTGCTCAAACCTCTTGCTGTGAAGTAGCAGAACTTTTGAACAGGTAAGTGCGGAAGAGAGGCACAGAGCCTGAGGGCTCATGCAAATAGGTGATTTTTGCTTTTAGGTGTCAGTTATTTTTTGCCCTATTGTATCTCCTAAGCTTATGGATAGTTAGTAGAAACTTCTTTTCTGATGCCTCTCAGGTCCTTTATGAACCATACGAATAACGTATCCTTTCTGTATTGATCTTGGTGTGAATTTGTGTCTTACATTGTGATTTTTTTTGTTGGCAAGAAACTGGAAAGGAATGCTTTGGGAGCAGGGGTGCTGAGGTAAAGAACCCAAGAGCCATTGATTTCATGAGGGATGTGAACCAGAAACTGGGAAGCATTCAAGAGCCTTTTTCTCCCAGGTGGCCAAATAGTATCCTTGCTTGTCTCTTTTTGTGCTTTAGTTATGTTCTATTTCTACAGTATGGTTTTTTTTTGAGACAGAGTCTCACTCTGTTGCCTGGGGTAGAGTGCCATGGCATCAGCCTAACTCACAGCAACCTCAAACTCCTGGGCTCAAGCGATCCTCCTGCCTCAGCCTCCCAAGTAGCTGGGACTATAGGCATGTGCCACCATGCCTGGCTAATTTTTTTATGTATATATATATTTTTTAGTTGTCTACCTAATTTCTTTCTATTTTTTTAGTAGAGACGGGGCCTCGCTCTTGCTCAAGCTGGTCTGGAACTCCTGAGCTCAAAAGATCCGCCTGCCTCAGCCTCCCAGAGTGCTAGGATTGCAGGTGTGAGCCACCACGCCTGGCCTACAGTATGGTCTTTTCTTCTTTAACAAACACAAACACATGGAAGAAAGTGGTGGTTTCATTCCTGGAGCCACATGTGAACTCAAGCTCTAGTGCCTCTAGCCAAGTGATTACTAATGTAGTGTTCAAATTTCAAATTCCTGGGAGGGAAAATTTGATTGGTTGAACATGATTCAGTTCTCTATTACTGGTCTAGTTAGTTATGGTTACGGGGTTGGGGTCTAGAAGTGCAAACATAGCTGAAAGCTCCCACTTTTAAAGGGGGCAGCAGGTCTCAGACAAGGTAGAATGGTGTCTATTCTAGGCAGACTCCTACAGAAGCTTTTACACAGTTTTCCTTTTCTAGCATTCTAGAAAAATTTCCTGGATTGGGCATGGTGGCTTATGCCTGTAATCCTAGCACTTTGGGAAGCTGAGGTGGGAGGACTGCTTGAAGCCAGGAGTTTGAGATCAGCATGGGAAAGATCATGTCTGTAAAAAGAAAAAAAAAAAAAAGAAAAAAAGAAAAAATTAGAAAAATTTCTTTTGTACAGCTCTGCAGTTTTCAATTTATGTGTTCTGGTTTCGAACTCCTGACCTTGAGCGTTCCACCCGCCTCAGCCTCCCACAGTGCTAGGATTACAGGCGTGAGCCACCGCGCCCGGCCAATTTATGTGTTCTGAAGAGTTAACATATATGCATATCTTCTGGTGAATGAGGCCAACAGGTCTCAGCAAGCACCCTGTTGGAACTTCTGTTTCAGTTTTTAAACAAAAGTTCTTGATTTGGGAGGTTCAGAGGAGTGTCTGGGATAAAGATTTAGCAAATGAACATAGCAAGTTGGAAGCTTAGTTTGTGGAAAAATTCATTGGTTATTTATTTTCCATTGATTTTTATAAATTTTAATTTCAGAGTACTTTTTATAGTATTAAGCTACATTTGAGTATTAGGAAGCCGTATAGAATTTGAAGAGTCTGACTTCTTAGACTCTATATTAACATTATTAGGGTAGTAATGGGGACTTTCACTGTTGGGAAAAGATCAGTGAGATAGTATAAACTTTTGAAATAGGCCGGGCACTGTGGCTAACGCTTGTAATCCCAGTGCTTTGGGAGGCCAAGGTGAGAGGATTGCTTGAGGCCGGGAGTTCAATGCTAGCCTGGGCAACATAGCGAAACTCCATCTCTACAAAAAATTTAAAAAGTAGCTGGACATGGTGGTGAATGCCTGTGTTCCAGCTACTCAGGAGGCTCAGGAAGATTGCTTGAGCCCAGGAGTTTGAGGTTACAGTGAGCTGTGATCTTGCCACTGCACTCCAGCTCCAGCCTAGGTGATGGAGTGAGACCCTATCTCTTAAAAAAACAAACAAACCCCCACCAACCCAAAACTTTTGAAATAATATGTTTTTATATTCTAGAATTATTAGATAAGAGTGAAGCAAACTTTGTTTAATGAAACATTTTGAAGTCCTGTTTATTTTTGTTTGTAGCTTACATATACTTGCTAACATCTAATTTCTTAAATAATTTTTCATTACTTAAATTTGATATATTAATGTATCTGGATTTTTATGCAACACCTAGGTATTACTAATAAAAGTGGTGTAGACTGGTATATCTATGATAGGCTACGGATTTGACTTCCTATGATACTTTTTTTCAGCAAAGTGGTTTATTTAGAAGAATACAGCTGAATTAATTTTTAGGGTAGAAGAGTTCTTCCTCATATTGTACATTTTCTTGAATCTGAATATTGAGGTAAGACATACTCAGCACTTTGTGAGGTTTAAAAAGATCTCCATTAATGTATGTAAAACTTTCACAGGCTCTTGGGATCCCTCTCTGGAAAACATTGGCTTGTGGTCAGATTAATCAAATGACATGGCAATGTTTATGGCGTTGTAATTTTTCCTAGAATAGTTCACATTTGCTTATTTTATTCTTATCCTTACACTGCACAGGGAAAAAAGAGAAATGTTTATGTATTGTTCAGAAGCAGGAGGGAGAATAATATTAATAGCAATATATTTTATTCTTATAGTGATATTGTGGCCAGTATTTTCCTTGGGAATAAAGCTCCTTTTATTCAAGTTGTCCTGGGCCTGGAGGAAATCTTGGGAGCTTTGGTCTCTTTAGTATTGGTTCTTTGGTTGCAGAGACTAAAAAGGAATTGGCAGAAGTACTGTCTTGGTACTTTGTCCTTGGTGATCATGGCTTAGGCCTTGAAGAGATGGCCATATCCAGAGGCTCTCATGATCACTTCCATGGGAATTGATGTGGTGTTGCCCAGACCATGGCCAAGTGTCCTCAGTGGAACTGCTGTGCAGCCATCCTGCAAGATCAGTGGGTCAGAGAGCCTTACTTTGTGTTCTGGAATCTGACACTCTTTTTTAGCCTTTTCTACAACTTCCACTGTTGTTAACTTTCCAATAGTACATTATAAGAACACACACTCTTCCCTAATTGAGGGTTGACTATATTGCTTAATTGGGGAATGCAAAGGGGTGGGAGTTTGGGGACACTGGAACAGAGTGGGAGATGGAGAAAAGGAAGGAAAGATGACTTTCTACAAAATGAATTCCTCTGAAAATTGTAAGGAAATGGAAAATAAAGGAAACCAAGCAGTATTGAGCACCATATCAGTATGTAGAGAAAATCTTGTGGGCTTTTGAGCAGAGAGATGTGGGTTTAATTTTTTGTGCTTATTACCTATGACTTTAGACAAGTTAACCTCTTGGAGCCTTACTTTCTTTACCTGTAAAGTATATCCCCTGTTTCTTGTGGGAATGAAAAATCTAAATACAGTGTCTGGCATGAATGAATGGTAGCTTTTATCATTGTTACTACAGTGTACATGGGTACATTTTTTTTTTTTTTTTGAGGCAGAGTCTCACTCTGTTGCCCAGACTAGAGTGCTGTGGCGTCAGCCTAGCTCACAGCAATCTCAAATTCCTGGGCTCAAGTGATCCTCCTGCCTCAGCCTCCCAAGTAGCTGGAACTACAGGCATGTGCCACCATGCCTGGCTAATTTTTTCTATATATTTTTAGTTGGGCAATTAATATCTTTTTTTTTCTTTTTTTCTTTTTCTTTTTTCTTTTTTTTTGAGACAGAGTCTCACTCTGTTGCCTGGGCTAGAGTGCCATGGCGTCAGCCTGGCTTGCAGCAACTTCAGACTTCTGGGCTCAAGTGATCCTCCTACCTCAGCCTCCCAAGTAGCTGGGACTATAGGCATATGCCACCATGCCCGGCTAATTTTTTCTATATATATTTTTAGTTGGCCTATTAATTTCTTTGTAGTTTTAGTAGAGACGGGGTCTCGCTCTTGCTCAGGCTGGTTTCGGACTCCTGACCTTGAGTGATCTGCCTGCCTCGGCCTCCCAGAGTGTTAAGATTACAGGCGTGAGCCACCATGCCCAGCCCATAGGTAAATTTTGATTGCAAAATTTCACCTTTATAAGTTTTGAATAGACTTGTCAGTGGGTTCTGTTTGCAGGTCTTTTATCTTTAATAATTTTTTTTAACGCAACAAATATCTGAATGCTTACTTTGTGCCAGGTGCTGGAGTAGCACTAGTGGTGAGCAAAACACACACTGTTCTATCTTTATGGGGCTTACAGCATAGTGAGAGAAGCAGTCAAACAGTTATAAATTCCAAAATGTGAAAAATCTTTCTGTCCTTGGAATAGATACAGTTTTAAAACCCTAGACACTTTTTGAATAAGTGTCATATTTTAGAACTTGGTGTTCTTGTCAGTGATGTCCTTTGATATGCTTTCCAGAGTATGTATGTTTATTTTATGTGTTTATTATCATTTTTTTCTCTTTCTCTGAGACAGGGTCTTGCTCTGTTGACCAAGCTAGAGTGTGTGGTGTCAGCCTAGCTCACAGCAACCTCAAATTCCTGGGCTCAGGCGATCCTCTTGCCTCAGCCTCCTGAGTAGCTGGGACTACGTGTGTGACCACACCTGGCTAATTTTTTCTATTTTTAGTTGTCTGGCTAATTTATTTTTATTTTTATTTTTTATAGAGACAGGGTCTCTCTCTTGCTGAGGCTGGTCTTGAACACCTGAGCTCAAGCGATCCTCCTGCCTTGGCCTCCCAGAGTGCTAGGAGTACAGGCGTGAGCCACCATGCCTGGTCCATTTTTTTTATTATTGAATCTTTGAAATCTTACGTGTATTTTGCAACACATCTTAACTTCAACTCACCACATTTCAAGTGCTCAAGGTTCCCAGAGCTGATCTTTCTGTATATGGTGAAAATGTTGGTATAAATTTATTATGTCTTCTTTCTGATAATTGACTGTCCTTAATTCTAGATTATGTCCTTTGTCTCTTAAAATTTTTTTTGAAAATTTCCTTCCTGTCTTTGAAATTAAATGGTGGTGACATATAGACAGAAACATTTTTAGTTTTGATTTTATGATGTCCTTATTTGACAAAATAAATATCTAGGAACACTAAGCCAGTCCCTCACTAAGAATGAAAAAATACATATTTTCAAAATACATATTTTCATCTGTCCGTCTATCTATCTGTATATATGCTGTTCCATGGAGTCATCATCATCAGTTATCTAAGATTCTTTCCTGCTCTGATCTTCTGTAATTGCCCTTAAAAATCAAGTAGAGGTAAAATGTCTCTGTGTCTTTGGGGACTGGGAAACGAAAACAAAACTATGAAGGAAGATCTGCTTGGCTGATATTTTCCATGCATTGTGGGGCATTTGGGTTTTACACCACTGAGTGGGTGTGTATAAAGGCTCTTACTAGGCTAAGCCATTGCATGGGGCACTTTGTTTTTCTCTGGTTTTAGCAAAGATTGTGAAGGGATACTGAGAAATTACTGTGTTTCCTCTATATTCTGTGCTTGGGCAGGCATCCCTAGGGGGTGCACCTGAGGTGGGCTCAGTGCCTGACTCCATGTATTTCCATATAGGGTGGGCAGGCTGGTGTTCCCTGGGAAGGCACAGTCAAGGTTAAAGCCCAAATTCCATGACCTCCTCAGTCTTGCAAACTCTGTGCCCCACCTAAGTCTCACCTCACCTCCCTCCACACCTTCATCCTGTTCACCAGCCAGAAAGGTCTACTACTTTCAGTTTTTCAAGTGTTCCATGCTTCTTCATGCCTCAGGGTCTTTGTATTATACGTGCTCTTCCCTTGTCCCAGGAAACTCTTTCCTCTTTCCAGCTTATTTTTCTAGCCTTAGCTTAAACGTCACTTCCTCAGGGAAGCCTTCCTTGATCCTCCAGTCTTGAGGAGGACTCCTGTTACAAACTCTGCTAGCTCCTGTACTTCACAGCATCTAGCCTGATTATATTTCAGTGATTATCTGTGAGATTATCTGTTTAATGTCTGCCTCTTCTGTTAGATTGTAAGTTCCAAGAGGGCAGACACTACTTGTTCAAACCTGTCTGCCTGGCACCTAGCACCGTACTTGATGCAATAGACACTCAGTTAATACTGATTGAACAAATGAAGGAATGTTCTGTGTGCCTACAGTATTTTATTTTGGGGTAGTTATGTTACATACAGAGAAAGGAACAAATAAAGTCAAATTCATCTTTTTTTCCCCCTTGTATATTGGCTCCCATTCTCCCAATATTGGGCTTTGTGGCTTGTGATCCCTTGGTATTTGGAAATTCTAGAAGATTCTGTATACTTTTTTTGGTGAGCATATGTAGCAGAGAAGCTGTCAGGTAAGTCTATCAGCATTGCACTAGGACTCATGAGGTGTGCTCTGGTCACACCCCCACTATTCATTAGCTCAGTAGACTGATCAGTCTGAGGTTTTATTTTCAACTTGGTGGTTTCAGCCTTAAATAGGTTTGTCAAAATCTGTTGAATGTTAGAGGGGCTGGATCCATGATCTCTGGAGGGTTCTTGTAGACTTTAGGTGCTGGGGAAATGTTGTCAGAAACTGTGTTGCTTGTGACTCTGGGTTCTGAGAAATAGAAACTTGTCAGAGAAATAAAGGTTACCTCTTTTTTGTCCAAGGTCGCCAGTGAGTCACTGGCTGTGCCTAGAATAGAAATTGGCTCAGGAACACAGTTCTGACTGTTTTTAAATATCACTCAGATATTTGTTGTACATTGAATATTTTTCTTTCTTTCTTTTTTTTTTTTAATTGATGTGGACTATGGAGACTGAGGAAAGAGGCCCAGACTGTTAGGGAAGAAGGGTTCAAACAAATTGAAGTCCCACCCCAGAAACATGCCTGGGGGAAGCATGCTGGCGCAGAGGGACCCTGGATGGACCGGGATCCAAGAACCCTGGGTTTCCATTCTGCTGCTGATGCCAACTACACGGGAGGCATAAGCTTTCTGGGCCCCCATCTCCTCCTCTAGAAAGTGGAAAGAGTCAACTCTGACCACCTCAATGGGATGTTGTAAAGCTTCAGTAAGTGTTGATTTTAAAGTGTTTCATAAACATAAAGCTCTCTTCAAACAGGATTCCTGTGATTGTTTTTGTTTCCAACATGCTGAGGGTAAAGATATCCTGTGCTTTAGATGGAGCCAATGTATGGGGAGAGTCCTCTCCACTTAGTTGTTCATCTCTGGGACTCAGTTTTCCTATGTGTGAAATGGAGTAAGTAAATCTTACACTGCAGGTCTACTGAGTTTCTACGAATATGAAATAAGCAAAGTCATGGCAAAATACTTGAAAAATGTGAAGCTTTACTTTCCTTGCTTTCCAATACTTTACCTTTCTTTCTTTTTCTTCCTCTCCCTCCCTTCTACCATCTTTCCTGGGCATCTGCTCTGTCTCAGGAACAATTTTAGTTATGAAGGACATGTGCAAGGCATGACCCATGTCATGCCTTCAAGGGATATTCAAATTTATTTGAGGAGATGGACATGGAAATAGATGACTATAATACAGTGTTTCTTTTTAAACAGTTGAGCATTTACTATGTGTAAGGCACTGTTCTAAGCACTTATGTGAGTATTAACTCATTTAATCTTCATACTAACCCAATAGTACCCAGAGGTACTATTATTTTTCCCCGGTTTTGAAGAGGAAGAAACTGAAGCCCAGAGAAGTTAAGTACCTTGCGCGATGATACAGAGTTAGTATGAACCTGGGTGGTTTGGCTCCAAAGCCAGGTCTCTTAACCAACACACATGACATGTATAAAGTATAGTAGAAACAAGAAACAAGGGAGTAGTTAGTCATAACCTAAGAAAACCAGGAGAAGCTTTACAGAGGAAATTACAAACCATCTTTGCTTGGGAGCTTTGCACCAGAGTTTGCATAGGAATTTTGTGGGGGGTAAGAATGGGAAGGGCATTCCAGGCAGATGGAACAGCTAGGGCAAAGGTGTAGGGGCGTGAAAGAGCCTGGCAAACCATGAGGACCTCCATGATCTGGCTCTTGACAGCATCTCTGCCCTCATCCCCTCCACTTCTGTGCACAACGTCCTATTTGCTGGTCCTTGGACAGGTCATGCTGTTCTTGCTTCGAGTCTTTTGTGCTTGCCCTTCCCTCTCCTGGGCGTCTCTTCCCCAGCTCTTTGCGTGGCTGATTCCCTGCCTCAGATGGAACCTCCTCAGGCCTCTCCTGATGGCCTGTTGATTATAATTGCCTCCCCTCCCTCTGCTGGTAACTCACTCTCTTCCTTCCTTTACTTTTCCTAACACATAGCACTACCTGAAATTATGTATTTATTGGCCTACTTTATATTTGCCTGCCTTTCTTGGCTTGACTGTAATATCCCAGAAAACGGGAACCTTATCCTTCTTGCTCAGTGCTGTGTCTTTGCACTCACAATAGTGCCTGGCACGTGGTAACAACTGCTCAGTGTGTCTTTGTAGCGTGCATGAGGGTAGGGAGGGAGATGGGGTGCCACACAGAACAGTCCTGCCCTGCACGACATAAAGATCCCATCCAAAATGATAATAGCACTCCCTAATTCCGTTAAGGAACATGAGAGTGTACGAAGAGTGAACTCCAGGGGGGCTGGGCAAGAGCACTATTCCAGTCTTAGCCTTTTGGCAAAAAGAAGGGCTTGAACTGGAGTCTGGTTTTATTCATTTGTAAGGTATAGATCTTTTCTTTGCCACCAGGCTAGCTGTGCTAATGGAGAATAAAGTACTTCATGAACTGTAAGATGCTCGCTTGCTCAGTTAGTGAGGGTCTCACGTTAGGCATCTGTCTCTTCGCATATTTAAAACTTGTGACTGCTGCTATTTGCATGAAAAACATCTCGGCCATGATTTCATTTGAATTTGATAATTCCCCCGTGAAATAGTTGGACAAAGCATAACATACATTTTATATCTGTATCTATATGTCTGTCTGTCCATTCTGTCTATCCATCCATCCATCAATCCATCTGTTCATCCATATGACAAAACAAAGACTCCAAGTAATTAAATAATTTTCCCAAGATAATATAGTAAACAATGGCAGAGCTGCTACTCACATTCACATCTACTGATTTGCTATTTTTTCTCATGGCCACAGAATCTTCAGGCCCTTGTGGTTTAATGTGATAATGATAATAACAGTTCATTAGTTTAGTAATTTAATGCTCTCTGTGTGTGAGTCACCACTGAATTCTCGTCACAGTTGTGTTAGGCATCCGTGTCCTGGTCATCCTTTCCCTTTGCACAGATGAGGAAACTGAGGCTCAGAGAGTCAATGTCTCCAAGGTTACCAAGCAAAGAAGGGTAAAAAGTGAGATTTAGGGTTACTTTAAATTGGTTTCTTGTAAGAAATGATCTAATCTCTTCATGGTTCAGACAGAAGTGAGGTTCTTCTGCTTACTTTGTGATCCCCAAGGTCTCAAAGTTGATTTTAGCATCTCTCGCTGTCCCAACCCACAGGGAAGATGGGCGATATTCAAGGGAGCTGAAGGAAGAGAAGGGAGAAGAGGGAACAAACGAAATGTCAGTGTGGAAGGGAAAGGGCTGCTGATTCCTGAACTTATTTAGCCGCAGACCCACAGATGTGGCACCAACCTGAGACAGCCAGCTCCACTCGTGATGAAAATTGCTCCGATTTTATTCCTGATGGGTAGTCGTCTTACCTTCAATTGAGGAGCTCTTCTGATAGAGACTCGCTGCTTTCCAAAAAGGCCCTTTCCAAGGATAAATATTTCAAGTGGTTAGAAAGTTCTTCCTGCTGCTGAGATGGAACCTTTAGTTCCTGAGTCGCATGACTCTGGTTGCTGTTGTCTTCTGCAGCCATTCAGTGTGAAGTCGAAATTCTTGTCTGTAGGGCAGCTCTTCATATATTTGGAGTCAGTCTTACCCTGAGTCATCTCATTTTCAGGCTGAATGGTGTAAATTTTTCCAGCCATTTTAAATAACCCATTGTTTCCGTTCTTTTCGTCTATTGAATACTCTATGGACACATTGAGACTGTCTGTGTGACTCTTGAGATGTGAAACCCAGAATGGGATGCAGTACATTCTGGAGGGCGATGCCGAAAGTAAACAAGTGAACAGGAAAATGACAGGCAGTGGAATTATTGTGACATAAATAAAACAGGAAATGGTGTGCATTTGGGGGGTGGAAGAGAGACATTAGATTAATAGAAGCCACACTCTGGAGGTTGATTTTATGGAGGCAGCAATAGAAAATTATTTAATTCAAAGACCAATTTAGATGCTAGTGAGAAAACAAATCTACATATATATTATATATATCTTTATTTAAGCTAGGCCTGGGAATGGATAGAACATGCAGAGTAAACCGAAGGTAGCTGAAACATATCTCCATAAACCCAAGAATCTTACTATTTGTTCATTATTTCAACAGGCCTTTAGTAATTTATTTTTATTTTTGTTTTTTTTTAGTAAGTGAAGACTATATGCTGGGCACCACACTGCACAGTGGGAATAGAGTAGAGACCCAAACAGAATGTTCCTTCTTCCCTGCCCTAACCCCCACGCTGCAGAGGCTGGCAGGGTACAGTGGGTGCAATGTTACACTGGCCTTGTCTCAGGGTAAGCAGAGGTAAATTCTGCAGAGGGTTAAAGCTGGATTAACGGCCCATGAACATTTTATTTCTCTGCTGGCTGAGCACAGTAAATATCGATGGTAATGTAATGTTCTTTCTCGTTGGGAAAAGAATAAGGGACACAAGATAGGTGGGAATTGACCTTTTAGCTCTGAAAGAGAAGAATATCGGAGAGACAGTGTGTCCCAGTCAAAATCAAAATACACATAGAGTAACATTTCTGGGACAATCTTTTCTTGGTAGATCAGATGTTTTTAACCTTTTCTGAATTATGGAGACCCTAAGAAGAATCTAATTGAAAGCTCTGGACTTCTCCCCAGGAAAACACACATGTACGCATGCACATTAGGTTTGTCATCTGTTGAGGAACTCAGAGACCCGCTGAGGAGTCTTTATAGCTCAGTAAGGAAGAGATACAGTTGTGGTTCACATTTTTAGTTTAGTTTGTAGACGTATCTTTCTGGCTTAAACATGCTTTAAAATTTTATTGGAATAGTTACCAAGAACTAAAATCAGATTTCTGCATAAAAATTCAGGTGTTTGGATTCTCTTAAAAAACCAAAGTGTCTGGCTTCTTTGGCAAGCATCGGGGTCATCAGCTGGGGTTTAACTGTGCTGTCTTTTTTAGTGGAAACATCTCAGTTGTCTACAGTCCTCCCTTTCCCACCCACTTTTAGGCATTTGAGTTTTGTCCCTTATCCTAGGAGGGATTAACATCAAGAGACCCCTGCCTCTTAAAAACACTTCTTTTCAGAAAAATATCTTCAGGGAACCACAAGGTCAAGTATCCTTGAAAGCTGCTCTCAAAGCAGACCCCACAGGGTGCCCCAGTATATGAGATAGACAAAAGAGAAGGTGCTCTATTTTAATGGGGTGCATGGACCCAACAACCCTTCCAGTTGGCTTGGCATGCCCCAGGCTTACTTTAGTAGCTCCCAAAGCACCTCTGAGGGACCTCCAGGACTTCGCAGGGAAAGTTCAAAAAACTTTTGTGTATCAGTAGGAACTCCTTCGGTTGCATGTGACAGAAACCCAACTCAAGCTAGCTTTAGCTGAGAAGATAATTTATGGGTTTGTGTAACTTTGGGTGTATGTCCTCAGACAGGGCTGCATCCAGGAGCCCAGATGATGTTATCAGGGATCTCCATTGCTCTTTGCTTTCCTCTGAGTTGGTTTTATTCTCAGGAAGCCTCTTCCCATGTGGGAGACAGACTCCAGACTTCCATCATCTCTACAGCTAGGAATGCTGTTAGGGAAATAAAAGCTTTTCTTCTTAATAATTCTAGCAGAACCTGGGATATGGTTTCATCGGACCATTTTGGGTGAGTGCCCCTCCCTGAGTCAACCACGATAGCCAGGAAAATGGGACCAGCTCGTTGGCCAGGCCCTGACTGTGTGTCCCACGGAACTCCAGGGAATGGGGTCGGTGCCACGTGAACCTCATGGGTCAAGACCCGGGCAGAGATTATTCCCCAGAGGAATACTGGGGAGTCATTACGGAAGAGGGAGGCTGGACATTAGGCAGGTATAAACAGCAAAGGCCTGCTCTGTGTTGAGTTGACACAACTGTTCTTTTCACTCACGAGGATGTGGAGACTCTGAAAGGGGAAGGAACTTGCCTAAGGCCACAAACCTAGCGGGTAGCAAAGCTAAAGCACAAACCCAGAACATTTGCCTCCAATTCTAGTGCTTCTTCCATTGTGGACACTGGTCCTTCTCTATTATCTATTTTTCTGTGATTCTGACTGATATGTCGTGGGGTAACAGTAATCATACTTGACAATAAATCGATCCCAGAATCAGAATTTTAGTGATAAAAGGGCCTAAGTAGGCTTATCATTCAAATGAGAAAGCAGACGAAGAGAGACTGATTGACTCATATAAGGTCAACTGACAGTTTATATAAAACTATCAAAGTGCCCTCACTTCTCTTATCTCATTTGACAGTAAGAATAATCCTGTGACACACTGAACCTGGGTGGTGTTTTTTCAAGCATTTTCTCATCAATGAGATCATTTTATCCCCATAACAACCCTGTAACGTAGGAGAAGATAAAAATTATTCACCCGGGTTTATAGATAAGGACACAGGGTCAAAGAGGGTAAGATACTTCCCCAAGGTTCCACAGCATGCAGGGGGAAGAGCCAGTGTGAATCCATCTGTCTGGCTCTGGGCTGTTTTTCTATATCACATTTGAATTAAATACTGAATTTACACTCAAGGACCTTCTGTGTAAGTATAATCTAAAGCAATTGGATAGACTCATCATTATCAAGGTTTTCAAAATTTACCATTGCAAGTTACATGTTAGATTTGTTTTATAACAATGAGAAATACAGGTGCAATAGAGATTTAATTCACAGGAATAAAATGTAAATAACAACTTGGGGAAAATACACAAGCAAGATAAGGAGAAATTCAGAGAATTTTAGATCTGGAAGGAATTATGGAACTAAAGGAAAACTCATTCTCTTTTTAATACGTGAGGAAACTGAAATTCAGGAAGTTGGTATAATTTGCTTCAGATCCTATAGCTGGTCCATGGTAGAGGCCATACAAAAATATACGTCTCCCAACTCCTTGTTGCCCTAAAGATATTAACATGGTGATTGAGAGATAATGTGCTATTGGGTAAGATATTGGATAAACTTCTAGAAGATTCTGAGAGTGTAAGAAACACCAGCCATTGGTGGTACTCAAAGTGAATTTTTGGTGTCACCAAGACATGGAATTAGGTAACATTGATTCAAGCTCTGAGAATTTTTTTTAGGGTGGAATTAGTAATATTTTAATTTCCTGATGACACCTAAATTAAGGTAAGAGTTCTAAATACTTTATTAACAATGTACACTCTAATAAATAGAAATTACTTTTTTCAGCACGTATTATTTTTTTTTAGTTTTAATTTTTTTATTTCAGCATATTATGGGGGTACAAATGTTAAGGTTACGTACATTGCCCTTGCCCCCTCCCCCCTCCAGTCAGAGCCTCAAGCCTGACCATCCCCCAGATGGTGCACATCACACTCATTATGTATGTATATACCCATCCTCTCCTACCCCCTCCCGTCTGCCCGACACCTGATAAATGTTGTTCCTGTGTGTCCACTTAGGTGTTGATCAGCTAATACCAATTGGCTTGTGAGGACATGTGCCTGGCCATCCATTCTTGGGAGACTTCTCTTAGTAGAACGGGTTTCGGCTCCATCCAGGAAAATACAAGAGGTGCTATATCACCATTGCTACTTATAGCTGAATAGTACTCCAGGATATATATATATATACATATATATATATATCACATTTTATTAATCCACTCGTGTATTGATGGGCACTTGGGTTGTTTCCACAACTTTGCAGTTGTGAATTGTGCTGCTATAAACATTCGAGTGCAAGTGTCTTTTTTATAGAGTGTCTTTTGTTCTTTTGGGTAGACGCCCAGTAATGGG